>JAYKKH010000091.1:170000-197500 GCA_036507275.1 Sicyos edulis | reverse complement strand
CGACCCTTCGTCGGTCTGTTCTTCCAGAACAAAAAAAGAAAAGCCCATTCGTAGGCTAAATCCTTGCACGAGTTGTGGTACTATTTGATTGGTATATCATGAGCAGTCTGAGTTTTTGCTACTCATGAGAAGAAGCGGTTATGGCTGCCAAAAGTGCTGCGCACTATTTAAGGTTAAGCTTGATGAGCTGTTGATTTTCTACTTTCATCGGATTGCGAGCCTTGCTCTCTTCTTCCCTTATCTAATGACATATAGAAGCATTGCTACGAGCTTGACTAGTGCTTTATTTGGTCAGGGGAAAGGAAACTTTCACTGCGTGGTTCATCCGATACAAAAAATGGTAATGGCGCAACCAACAATTGCGAAAATCAAGCTGCCATCCCCCTTCGGTATGAAAAAATGGGCTGTGCCGCTGTAGATCGTTTTTTTTTTCCGTCGGAGCACTACCCAGTGGCTTCCGGTATACCCCTTTCCTTTCCCTCTTATGGTCTGCCCAGTCTCACTCTCTTCCTTTGTTACAGAGGTCCGGTACCTAACCTTACACAATGAAGTTTCGTTTGACTTAGTGTCAAACTTTTCGATTTTGCTTAGAATGAACTGGTTGAGAATAGCACTGAAAGGCTCAACTCACGAATAGAAAGATCAGGATGATTGAGAATAAGGAACTAGGTGTGAGCTGTACACCAAAGAGAGTCTTTGGCCTAATTCCCTTGTCTTGTAGACTGACTCCCTGTGCCCTCTGTGGATGAAAAGAGCGCTCCTCAAAGCACAGCCTTTCTCTGCTGGTAGATTGACTGCTTTATATGGACCTGGGGCAGCAACTGAGGGTAGTGCTTGGGAATGCTATTCTAGCTCCCTTTATTAGATCAAATAAGGTACCTACGAACCGCTAAAGAAAGTTTGAGCTTTCCCCCTACCCACGGGACGTCTTTCTCTCTCTGGTCTCGGCTTCTTCAACGACTCTTTCCGCAAGCCCTATGTTTTAAGGGATGGAAAGTGTAATCGCCAAAGCCTATTATTCGGAAAGTAAGGACGTCTTTCTCTGATCCTGTATCTGCTCCCGGCTCTGCTCAAAGCCGGAAGCTCATCTCAAAGAAAAGCTAGAGAGGGGAGGAAAGCCAAGGAAGACTTAGCGCAACCGCTTAGCGGAAGGAATTCAACCACTAGCTGCAATTAAACTAAAGTTCAGCCTTGATCGATATGATATTAATATTTTTGAATGGGCTCAAGCATGTTTTTTTCTTCAAGCTTCCCTTATATTATAGAAAGGTGCCTGCTCTAACTCTAAGATCTCTATCAGCTTTAGCATTGAAACTCCTTCTTTTAAGCTAGGGTGACTGGCGAGCTACAACCACTTTCCTCATTGCCACTGGACTCGGGCAAAAAACGAAGTCGTTGGGTAGTAACTGAAGAAAGCACTTGGCTTTAGAGCCCTATCACGTAAGGGAGAAGACTGAATGTGTGAAGCATACTCAATTTCATCGAGCCTCTCTTACTCGAGCCATCAGGCAATGCGGGTCAAGCTGTCCAACTCTTGTTTGCAGACCGATTGGCTTATCTCGAAACCTGTTCCGGATGTGCCTCCGCGCTGAAATATTACATTCCCGGTTGACTAAACAAGTGAATAGGGGGTGGTGTTAAGTCACGAGTCCTAATTTCACATGTAAACCAGAACAGGCAGTAGAGGTTTTAGCAAGCTGGGGAAGTGCAGCGAAACCAAAACAAAAAAGAAATGAAGTCTAAAAAAGAATGCTCTTCCATTATGGAGTGTTGTTTATTTACTACGAGATGTTGAGGACTACTCCGGCTTGGATCTGTATCTCGTCCCCATCCTCGGGAGGTCTATCCCGTGGTGGTCTGTCCAGTCCAGAGTAGTGATCTCCGTGGGCGAGGCGTGACGCATTTCCAGTTGCGTTGTAGGTCGTTGGTGCTAGTTTTCTCATTTGCCGAAGTCGTATTCCGCAGTGGAAGTGGTTGAAATGGAATTGGTCATGCGCTAAGTTCTTCATCCTGAATCGCTTCCCCAACAGAATGAAAGGATTGTAGCCACGCAATGAAATGAATAGAAAAGAAAGAGAAAATATGAGGAAACGGCCATTGCATTGGGATCAGGCATGCCTTTACTTTAGTTCTTAGAAAGAGAGAGCATTGCTTTTAAGGCTTGAACCTGATAGTAGTTGCTACCTTTTGACACTCTATTTTGAAAGATATTTATGCTAAATTCATCAAGTGTCTTCTTCCATGCTGATTTAGTGCCCCCTTTACTGATCAAAAAGGTTGTGCAGCCCCAGTTTGATCTTTTGTGCCATCTTCTCTCTCATCCCTGCCGCTATTATACAATCAGTAATTCCGTAAACAGAAGAAAGGGTCAGAGAAAGAGCAGTTGTCCAAGTTGAAAAAATGGAGTTCCTTCGGGAGAATAAAAGACTAGCTCAAGGCCAGTACAACCTTTGAAAAAATCTTTAGCCCTCTCTTCCGTAGTTGTGAGACGATCTCTGCATAAGCCTGTTCCGACTTCGATTGACATTGAGGCTTCGTGGTTGCCGAATGCTTGGCTTGATGTCCTTTAACGACTCTGAAAGGCTCATGTACCTAGCCTGTTCATCATTCCTATCGTTATGTTAATAGTAAGAGTATGCGTGCTTGCAAAGGAAGTTAGTGAGTTTCCAGGCTCTCATTCGTCCGACCATAAAGAGCAACGCTCGCCAGGCGTGTAACAAGACTAGGCTTTTGTTTGCCAAGAGCCGTAGTAGGATCTGAAAGAAGTGAATTCTCTAGTTTCTCTTGCTGTTTGAGCCGTACGAGATGAAATTCTCATATACGGTTCTCAGAGGGGAGTACCTCGGTTTACCTATCTCAATAAAATCTATGATTGGTTCGAAGAACATCTTGAGATTCAGGCAATTGCTAGACCAGAAAGTGCCCACTATTTACATTTTAGGAAAATGGGATAGTGCTCTTGCCAGGCTGATAAACGAGTCTTTCCTCTAGCCGTTGAGAGTTCAGCCATTGGAGTGCTTCGTAGGCAGTGCTTTCTCTTAGTTTGAAGGCTAACGAGCAAGAAAAGAGGTAGGAAAGCATATCTTATTGAAAAAGGCCTGTTTTCTGATTCAGCCGGGAAAACTCCAATTCTATTTGCCGTGAAGAAAGTACCAAATGAGACTTGCCTTCCCCTTATTCATTTATAGGTCGGGGGACCAACAATCCATAGTGTGTGTAGAGGGCTGGCTCATTAATCGAGTACGGTCCGTGTGCCCTTTTTCTCTTAGTCGCTAGCTGCACAATCAATCATTGGAGTGCCCCGGCATATCAACATTCAATTCCTATTCCTCAAGCTGGACAGATTGATTCTCTGAAAGTGATCGGACGGGTAGCTAAAGTCGAACGAGAGAGATCGGTAGACGAGAGGACTTTGACACATTTGAAAGCGATTGTGAAAGAAGATTCTAGCCTTCCTTCCAGCAGCAAAGATTGCTTTGAAAGGTGAGGCAGTTACTTCTTTACCTGTGAAATAGCAGCTCTTAGGATTCTGTTAAAATGGTTCCTGCTTCGGAGCCTTACGTTGAAGCTACTACTGATACTAGAGCATTTCCTGTAACTAGAAAGATCGAATTTCCAGCTACAACTACTTTAAAGATAGAATTGACTGTAAGGAATATTACATTGGACCCCCCTCTTGTAAGACCTTCCTCCTCTGGACGAATGCTTTCCTTTGAACTGCTACTTGATAGCAACTTTCACTCTTGACTCTGAGTCCGATACAGCTGATTCTTTTACAGGTCTTTCATTGACTTGATTTGATTCATTTCCTTCCCTTTCTGCTGCAACTAAATCCTTCTACTCCTACATAGGCCTAAGAATTGACTCCCCCAGCATCAGATGGAAGAGTTACTAGAGCTCCAGCCCTTGATTCCGAAGCAGCTAGTCTTTCCTTTGCTCTTTCCTTTCCAGGAGTTGTGGAATATTTCTCAACTTCAGAGGAGATTCAAGACTAGCTCTAGCTGATAGTAAAGGAAATGAATCCAGGCGAGGCTGTAAATGAAATAGAAAGAGTTGTTTAATATAGTTAGTTTACTGTAGTAGTAATTTCGTTTTCTCTCTCTACCCTTAGCTATAGGAGCCTTCAAAGAGTAGATACCATTACGAATAATGAGATGGAATCTAACGGTAATTACTTCGAAGTACTACTAAACAAGAAGTACTAATAGTTGACTTAGTAGTTGTTTACTATTCAACTCTTATTAAAGTAGTTTACTAATATAGTATACTTTGTAAAGGCATAAATAAGACCTTTTAAAGGTATATATTTAAATAGAACCCACTGAGTAAAGCTATATAATGAAACATAGCGAGATTAAAGAATAGTCACAACAACTCTATTATACTTTTTAGATTGAATTAGCAGCAGTTGTAAAGGAAATAGCAGCTTTCTATCTACCAATTAAGGTTATTACTGCAAGTAAACTGCTAGTAGGAACAGCTACTATTACTAGAAAGACTCTATTTTCTTTCACTGCTACTTAATTATTCTTTATTTCCTGTAGTAGAATTAACAAGAGTTGAAGAGTAACTCTTATATTTGTCGTCCTTATCCTCCCATCGCTTGGTGACGACAGGAGACATAATGAAATCATCGCCTTTTAACCCTCCGGATATCCACCCGTTAGGGTGAAACACATGCCCAGTAATACAAGGTGGACACATGTTCAAGGTCCACTTCTCAAACACCAAATCGTAAGCCTTCCATAGAACACCATACTTATACATATCGTTATCGAAATACGCGACACCATGAAGTCTCAGCCAAAGGTGCCTTGAGAAGATCCTCGATTCTCGGGTCGGGCTGAGAGCCACACTACAATACCACTGCAACCAAACTAGCCAGAGCACAACCAGCTCCGGTATAAGGTATATTCATAGTTATCGCGTTGGCCCTCTAAGGTCAATTCGGTCGGCACCAGTTTCATCTCTTTTGGCTTCAATGCCTTCCTCATTAAGTCGACTATTATTCCTTTGGCGTAGGGATTAAGGGGCATTCCACTCCCCATCCACCACTCCAAATTTCATCGACCATTAATCGGCGGTTTAGACGCCACACCCATTAGCCTTCTCCATCTTTTTGATAATAAAGCCTTTGACTGTAAGCGGGCCCTGTTCGATACCCAGCGCACCGCCAAACGGAAAATGGTAGAAACTCTTGTTATTTTATACTTCTCCGCTAGCCGACATAAACCCAGAGTAGATCGGATAATTAAGATGACTTTTCTTTGAAACGGGACTAAGGTCCACCGAAAGACCTTTTGTATAAAAACCGCTTTGCAAACTCTAAGGATCCGTTATTCGAGATCAATGTTTTATCGCTCAAATATCAACCCCTAAAGACTCCAATAAATCACGATATCTACCTGCTACTTTGCATCAGCGATTACTATGTCATCACCGAGAAGAGCATACCGATCAAACCTAGCTCCTGACTGGGTTGCACATCCGACGCTACCCATACCAAAAAGTGATGGGATAGCGCGAAAAGAGCCCAGGAAGCATAGTAACCCAATGGTTGACCCCGAGTAAAACTAACCAAGACCGGATCCCTCTTTGTTCCCTTTTTGGTAAATAATAAAGAGTTGATCTCGAAGGTGTTCAAACCTAGAGTTCCATTGACAACACATGAGGCCATTGTCGGACCAAAGAAGCATGAAAATACTTCATAAATAAATGACAACGGAAAACGGTCGATTGCGACTTGAAATCAAAAGAGAATACGTTCATTCTTTGCGCATCCTCCCTACCACGAGCCATCGCGGCTAACCGCTCAATGGGACGTTCTTGACAAAACGTACCATCCATAGGTATGAAGGATAATACCTTCATAGCCCACTCATGTAATCGGATATAGCAAGCGCTGCTTGATATAGTTACCTATTGCGAATATACGGCGCTTGCGCCCCTTCAATCACTTCGATAGCCTTCCAGGACGAAGATAAACACCTTCCAGTCACGGAGGACAAGTTCTCGAACACATGCCCAACCCCAAAAGGATCTCTTTCATAATTAGAAAGATCTAAATTCACTACCCTGGTTGACCACAGATAGTCAAACGGCCATAAGACCGCTTTATGAAACAGATCCCCGGAGAAAAGAAACCGTCCCGTCGGGAATTAACAAACTTCACATCCCTTGCAAAAGAAGCCACCTCATATGTTAATGATGTAAATATGGAAGGCACTTGCTTTCGCATGACCGAACATGCGGTCATCGTTAGGAATCGCTTTCGGTAGGCACCCAACGAAACCCCTTATTCAGAGGAATTCGGTATACAAACGGTAGATACTTTGACTTGATCTTAGGAAAGTATTCCTTTATCAAGCCTTGCATTTTCCGAAAGCTCGCCTCATCGTGATCGGGGTTGGTTATTGATCTAAACGTTGCCTTTGTTATAGGCTTCGCTAGTTTGAGAATCTTCGCCAACGAAAACCAAGACAAGTAAAGCCGGACTACCTTATCACCCTCTCCGTTTTAGATCCGATTATTTTTCGGTGAAAAGCCGGAATAATTCGGGAAGTCCTGCGTATGGTAAGTGAGACCGGAACGGTCATCTGCTCCTTTATCACGGGGTTTCTGATAGTACCGCTGCAGGCATACCCCACACCGCTTCAAATAGATAGCAGCTGACAAGTAACTGACTTCCGAACAAGTAAAAGCACTTCTCTTGCCAACGATATAGCGGCCTGTCCGACTCGTAGAAGGACAACCAAAGAAGCACCACCGATCCGAATAAGGAACCCGACTGGGCTTGCTCGGGCGTTGAAGAGTAACTCGAAAGATTACTTGGAAGAGCTACTAAGCGGCTACTCTAGTAGGATAATAGAACCGCTATTTGACACGACTATCTTCTTCTTTGATCTGCAACTACTATATAGGCAAATTCCCTGCTCAAGGTATTGAAGTGAATTAAGACCTACCTAGAGTAGGAAAGAATGCAACCTCTTCTCTCAGAGGAAAGAGAAAGCACTTCTTAACTCCCTCGTGCTTACCCTTTCAAGGAAGTTCCGTGCTTCCATGATATTTGACTTGTCCACTATAGCTATGGGAGTACAACAATAGCATCAACGTAAAAGTCTCATTTGAAAGCTTATGAATCAACAGAAATTCTCTAGATCTAGTTACGGAAATGAACTAGTAGATGTTCTTACAACAACTCTGAAATAGTAGGAGTTACTAGTCAAAGTGACTATAGTTTAGTAGCTGTAGGTTTAGAAGCTCTTAATTCAATAGTAGCAGTTTCTCTAGTTGCATCAACTACTGTAAATTAGAATCTAGTAGTTGACTTTCTTGCAGTTGAGGAATATTGAAAGGTGGTGATATTTTCTCGATTCTGGTAGGAAAGAAGGGGCTATGGCACTTGGTTCATTCCTTTTCTCCTTCTATGTGCGTGGATATCTTTCTTATACTATTGGATTCACTATTCCGAAAGCCCTTCTTGATCCTAGATAAGTAAGCGGATATGGCTATGGCTAGAAAGATAGCGGCGCTATTCTCAACTTAGTCTCTCGTAAGCCACTCGTCGTAACCTTAAAACACGACATTAGTGGGGTCTTTTATCACTGCGAAGTACTACAAACATAGGACAAATAGGAACGATGACCCTTCCGAAGCTCCGACGCCTAAGTTGGACTTTCTCTTTCTGCTTGCTTGCCACTCCGCAGCCAAGTTTAGGATTTCGTTTCCTACGATTGATTGAGTCGGTGGGGAAGTGAGCGGATCTCCCCTTTGTGGATCCGGTTGAAGAGAGTTATCACGATGTAGCGTAGCGTGTCGTCAGCCTTTCTAATCCATATGTCTTTTTCACACGATTGTTTATTTGTTTATCGAGGTGGCAATGAAATTGTTCCAACCGGTGACCGAGAGAGAGAGTGGCTAGCGCCACGCCCACCCCATGGAGAAAGCTCACCAAGGAGATAGTTACATAGATCGAGAAGGGAATCTTGATTGTAGAAGCTCACTCACTCAAATAGGGGAGTTCCATAATCCGGATAAGAAGACCACCATCCTGCGGTGAAGACCAAAGTCACAGCAGACGAGAGAGTAGGTTCAACACTCGTCGTCTCGTTTAGACAATGATGGAATGGGGGAAGAAGCCCTTATTTAGAAATGAAAAACTAACTAACACATTCTCTTTCTCTTTTAGTCGCTTAGAGCGCATTTGAGGCTATAAGCTCAAGCTCACCTTTCGCATACTCTCCTCGATCGTCCGATCCAGTGATTAGTGTTGTTAGGAGAGTGGAGGATGTATCGAATCGGATCACCGCTCACCTTCTTTGGGGATCAAATTCTTCAAAGAGCTCGTAAGTCGAACGTTGTTTTCGAGTCTTACCTGTCTTACTAGTAGATATTCTGCCTTGAGCCTTGAATGAATACTCCTTTTCAATAGGTGTAGGCGCTTTCCAAACAAGTGTATTTAGAGGGGCTTTTGGGGATCTTTTCGGCTCTCATCGCTATAAAGGGCGCAGAGCCCCTTTACTTATTATTATATTAGTAACTTAGAGCCCTACTTCCGACTCATGCTTTGCACCGTTAAAAAGAAAATGACATTGGTAGAAAATCGATTCTTTGTCTTCGAGCTAGATGTGACTCCTGAGGTTCTCAAAAATGTTTCTCATTCTATTCGTCTCATCGCAAACAAAATCAACGGCTTTTTCCAGGGCCCTCTAAAAACGCTTTCAACAAGCCGCTGATCTTTTGCCGCTCAACCTTTTCCTGCTGATGTATACTAACCTATATCTTTTATTTAGTCTCCCACCGCTCACTTGGCTTCGAAATTGATCTTTCTACTATTAGCTTGTAACTACTAGTAACCCCGTGATGGAAAAGCCCTCTTTGAACTGGCCCTACTCTTTCAAGTAGAGGCAGATCCAACTGTCTAACCATGATAATACTACTTTTTAGGCCGTATAAGAAAGGCTTTGATATCGAATTCTCGGTCTTTGTATCGATAGACCCACTTTCATTTAATGCCGAGCGATTTCTTTTCAATCCAATCCTGATCTTCGAACTTTCTAAGGCAAAGTCAAAAGGCTTCGCAAAGCTTGAACCAGTAACAGGGAAAGCTTTTCTTGCTAATCTGGTGATATCGTACTAAAGGTAAAGTAGCAAAGGCAAGAGGAATCGATTTAGCGATCCATACCGTAGATTGAGGAGTGACCGGCAGTGAATGCCCTGTAGCAAAGGGAAGAAAAGGACTCGGCTTAACGGTTCGGTTTCCCTTGTTACTAATCGGAATGATGGACCGTACTCACGGCTTTCAATCTCAATCGCCAACAGATCCAATCTAAAAGAGGCCTTGCTTCTTTTCTTCATCCGTATTCGGTGGTAGTCATAAGCGACTAAAGAATCGCCTTTAGCTCCGTGGCTCTAGCCGAAGCAAGGGACAAGGATAGAAAAGAGTTCCCAACCCCTTTTCTCAAAAATCCCATTTCCTTCCATGATATTATCCGGGAATTTTGTGAGTAGTATCCGTTGAGTCATTCGCAAAGCGGCTCTTTCAAAAACACCCAAATCGATGAAGGAACTGTGGAATCAGCGGTTTCTTTCATTCATTTGAAAAACAACGCACCGAAAATCGAATAAAAAAATCCGATGGATCATAGCACGTGCATCATCGAGCTTGAGCCTAGGGTCGCTCTTTCCTTCTCAATCTGAATCGGGGCTGAATCGTTGAGTGCCATGAGATGAGACGAAAGGTGACTTGAGCTTCCGATTGGGTGAGTGACCTTGCTCTTCCCTCCGGACGGTTTGTTGCTTTGAAGAACTTTGCGGAGTTTCGACTTTCTTCCCTTTTGATGCCGGAAGTTGAGGTTCGGAAGCTTCTTTCCTCCCCGAGTGTCATTTGATTTGCTTCGGGTTTTTTTTGGGAAGAATCGGGGTTTCCTCATCGAATCTGAGTCAGGATCGCATCAATTCTCCCACGTAACTCAATGATAATCGGACGGTGATCCTCGTCATCATCATCATTACGAGGATTCTCGTGCGCCATCCTTATGAGACATAAACTCGTCTAGCATTAGAGGTGTGCGTTGCTTTCGAACGTACTCATCCGTTAGTCGCTTGATGAGCTCTTCGAGAGTAATGAAAGGCATAGGTCGTTGAGAAACCAAGCCCTTCGACTTTTGAGCTTTCTTTTTTTCACCTTTTGTTTGCTTTTGACAAAGATCTTCTTTGCTAAGGCATCCTTCCCTATCGGGAAAATGAAAAAGATTTGATAAGATTATTGTCCAGCCGGGACAAAAAGTCAACTGCATAAGAGCTCATTACCTTTTCAACAACTTGCACAACAGAATGAAAAGGGGAGTCCACTTCCCGATTCGACCCATTCCTCTAAGTTGGATCAGTATTTGACCTTTCTGCACTCGAATCCAAAGTCACCGGATGCGCATACCTTCCTAGACTTCGACTTGAACCCTTGTCTTGTTTTTCAAGAATAGTTTGAAATCTTCCTTTTTCAAAAAGTCGATGAGGACGGGTATTGAATTGTTCTTAGCTTGCCACTCTCTCTCGCTCACGCCCTTTAGTCGGTATTCAAGGTACCCGAGGATGAGAGGGATGGAAGAAGACGAAGACCGATCGCCTTTCTTATCTTATTGACTCACGCCTTAAACGAAGGAAAGGATGGCAATTCCTACTATTCAAATAGATCCATCCAGAGTAGTGGTGTGTTCTTGGGCTCGGTACTTCAAGTTTTTTCCCCGACACTAAAAGCTTGGAAGCCATGGCAAGCTTTTATCCCGATCGCACTCTGGTTCTGGAAGCGAGGAGTGAAATCCGTGAGATAGCCTCTCCTCTCTTTCCTCTTCACTAGTCTGCCCTATGAGCTTAGCTACTTCTTCTTCTTTTCACTTTGCTACTACAAGAATAAGAGTTGAAGAGCTACTAGTAAAGATTGAAGAGAAAACGAGTTCAAATCACTACTATTTACTTTCCAAAGAATCAAGAGGAGAATGACTTACACGCTCTGAAACTAAAGGAACTAGAGATTTGACTGTTCTTGGAAGAGCAAGAAAGTAAACTACTTTAATTGAATTTCGTGGGGGTACACAATGTGAGATTCTCTTGCCTCTCCGGCTCTTCCTTTGTCGTGGGGAGTTTCATTTTCTGGATTTGATGCGGAAGTCGTTTTATAACCTTACGATACTTCGAGGGAAGACTATCGGCTAGAGCTCAAGAATCGATTTCATTTCCTACTGTTGTAAAGGCATAATTTGTTTACTTTGATGCTCCTATAGTAAATGAAACTGCTGGTTATAAAACAACAGTGAAAGGGAAGGTAAAATATCATCTTCCTGCTTCTTTGAGCTAGATAGGGTGGAGCTCTAGTAACTCTTCCATCTGATGCTTCAAGTAAAACCTTTCCAGAAGGAATAGTCTCTCTAGTTGCAGGAGATCTAGTAACTCTTCTTCCATCTTCAGTTAGGTTTTCAAAAAGTCAATGGAGTTGGAGAAGGGAAGGTTCCATCGTAAACTGTTCTTAATCAACTCTTAAAGCATAAAATAAATCAATCAGTAAATTCAGTGAGTTGCGGTTGCTTTTCTTGCTTCAACTCCAGGAAATGAAGCCTTTACAAGAGGGAATAGGGCTTACTCATAGGCTTATCTATCCCATGAGAAACATACACGAGACTAAGCTAGCAGACTTTATTAGAGACCTTACTTCCGATATCTAATACACTCTAATAGAAGGGAGTGGTAGCCGAGGGATAGGACTACTCTTACGGGGAAGGAGCTCTTATTTGGTCTTTTCTTTGAGGTAAGATAGGATAGTGCTTTTGCTTGGCCGAGGGATGGGTTTAGGAGCTAAGGTTCTCTCGAGGTTGGGATAGGGAGTTAGCGACATCTCGAGGAATCAAGGGAAGGTTCTCGCGCTTCAAGTCTTCCAACTTACGTAAATGAACCTTCTCAAGTAGCTCTTGCTCTAGTTGCCCTTAGTTGCCAAAGATCGTGAAGCTCTTTGTTATGAAGAAGCCACAAAGAAAGAAGAGGAGAATGATGCGAGTCTAAAGCATATATGGGTTGGCTACGGGCGGCACCCTATAGCTCTTACATTATGCGTGTGTAGATCCTTGACAACACAGAGGAAGTCGGAGTAAAGATGGCATAGCTTTGGCGATCATCACAAAGTTGTCCAACCGATCCCATTTTTTGAGAGACTGACTTTAGGAACCAACATAGCATCATTGAGATGAAGAACATTGCGAACGAAATGATAAAGAAAGAAAGAGATCGTACCAATGTCCGAAATAGAGAGTGGGGTGTGGTCACCGGTGAAGACGACACTTTTGCCTTGGTACGGCGAGGATGATGAGACAAATGCTCACGGATTGCTCGTCATATGATGGGCAGCCCAGGTGTAAATGTAAAAACCATTGAGAATGACGCTTGGAAGATGAATGCATAATACCGGTTGTTTGATGCGGCTAAACTCGAGTTGTAACGCTGTGGACATACGATAGCCATGTCTCCAGAGAGAATCTAAAGTATACATACCCAAGTCAATCATAGATGAGAACCCAAGAGACTCTCATAGGATTGCTTCTGCTGTTGATAAGAAGACCGGTGCTTTAGGTTATGAAACTAAGGCCACTTAACTTACTTGATGATTATTTTGAATATACTTCCCATAGATCTCTTGGGAAATTTATGTCGCCATAGATCTTTGAACCGTTTCTGGGCAATCGCACTTGAACCACTAATGCACGAATCTGCATCGTTGTTAGTCACACGATTCATGATTCTGTGAGAGAGCGTGCGTGGAGCACACTTGACAGAGATAGACAGAGGCGGTAGAGAAAGAAAGAGGTCATGAACGACCCGTGTTTTTCTTCCCGGTCTTCCGAGTATGCCCTAGGGGTAATTTGGTAATTTGGTCGGGCCGTCGTGGTCGTTTGTGTCTTTTCCAGTTACTAAAATTATTGGATGGTTTTATATAGGTTTTTGGAGGAGTTTGAGGTTTGGTTTGAGCAAGGTTTGATGCAAAAGTAAAAATAAAGGAAATTGTCTTTGCACTGGTTTGAACCGGGTCTCCCGGGAAGCTTGTAGAGAGGTGTGCCAAATGAGCCATTAGGTGCTCTTGTTACTCTTTCTCGCATCACATCTTAGTTAACCTTGGATTTTGGAGTTTTGGTGCATTTGGTTAAATGAAATAGAAATAGGTTATTTCATCTTATTCTCCAACAACACCTCTTGGCCGCCCAAGCTCTCCATCTCCATAGCCTTGCCGAGTTCTTCATCCTTGCATCTCCTTGGGTTCGATCATCATCATTCTGCAGGTAAGTCTTCGTCTTCTTCATCTTCTCATTTGGGTGTTTGTTGGCCGAATGTAAGAAAAAGGGGTTGTGTGTGTGTGTGTGTTGTGCGGCCAACCGAGAGGAGCAACCATCATCCCGGCCACTCAGACGCCCAGGTCGGTCGAGCCACCCAGCCGCCGCGCCCGGATCGGCCGAGCCAGCCACTGTCCGCGACGCCCGGATCGGCCGAGCCCGACCACGCCGCGACGCCCGGTCGGTCGAGCCAGCCCGCCGCGCGCCCGCACTGTTCCGCGGCGGCCTCGCCGTTCGCCAGCGAAGCCTCGCTGCTCGTTCGCCCAGCAGCGGATCGCCCGATCGCTCGCGCGCGCCTCGCCGTGTCCGCTTGCCGAGCCGCTCGCGCGCGCGCGGCCGCTCGAGACATTCGCCCGCGCGCGTCCTGCCGAGTTGCTCGCCGCGCGCCTTCGCCCGACGCTGCGCGCCGCGCTGCCGTCGAGCGAGCGCGCGCCGGCGCCTCGCTGTCCCTGCTTGCCGTGCAAGTAGCGCGGCCAGGTGGCGTGTCCGTGCCGTGCCATAGCAAACCAGCGCGTGTCCTCTGCTGTGCGGCACAACGACCAGCGCCCACCTTTGCCGAGCGACTTGCCCAGACCCCAAGCTCGTGTCGTCGCGCGCGCGTGAGTTCCCCTGAGCCGAGCTTGCTTGCTCTATTGTTGTTTAGATATTTTAGATACTCGATTATTGTTGGTTTGCTAGGTTCCCGCTTGCTAGCTCGGGATTGTTCCGCAGCCTTAGGATTTGTGTGTAAAAGTCTTCCGACCAAGGTAAGGATTTCTTCACCGGGGTTGTGTGGACCTCTCGGTATATTTGTGATTGTTGTTTTGTATGCTCGTGTATGTTTACTAGCATGTTTAGCCTAGGTGCTCTGCTTCAATTCTGATGGCATGAACTCTTGTATTGTTTCTCATGTTAGCCCATGCTAGGTTGTTCTATTCTAGCATGTTCGATATCTGCTCTTGCTTGCGTAGTATCATGCTAGGTTCTTTGTATCCGATGAGCACGTATTGGATGCATTGATTGAATCGTTATTATTGTTAAGGTTTAGAATTGAGGTAGATAGAATCATCCGGCCCGATGCATAAAGTATCTTGCATCTATGGCAAGGACGTTCGAGACAGATTCTCCGCCCTTGGACCCCGTGAGGGGATTAGCTATCCCAACCGGTAGGCCCCGCAATCTTGGGTGAGGGTGGCGGATCGTTAAATGCCCCAACGGTCGGGATGATGACTTGGCATTGCCTCGTCCTCGATCGACACGTCCTCGGCGTGTTCGGCCGTAGCCCTTGATTGCCACTGTTAGGGCAGGACCGCTTCTGGTGTAAGCCTACCACGACCGGTTCCTTAGCCTCAAAGTGCGGTGGTACAGTGACATAGTTCACGTGTCGAGTCTCACACCCCTATGTCGCTGACACCGATCCGGAGATTTAGTTAGGCATGGTGATCGAACACAGGCAGCTTGCCACTAGACCCGCACCCCGAGTTTGCGGTAGCATGCGGTGCGCTTACGCTCATTACAAATACGCCGGCGGAGAGCTCCTCGGGATCTTGAGCCAGTGCACCTTTCGTGATGGCGATGACAGCCGAGGCCGGGACTTGTTCCCGTATAGTGCGTTTAGTGTGTTGTGGTATTTTCCTGACTAAGACCACGAGATGGCATCCGAGGTCCAAGTGTGGACTTAGCTATGTGCTCCGCTCTGTGTTTGTTCTCATAGCTTGCATACATTCTTCTAGATGATCATGTATATCGTATTGTACCCCGTTGGGGATTCTTCTTTGGGTAATTCGTTACTCACCCTTATTACGTGGTTTTCCACGGGTAATCAAGGCGGGAGACAGGATGGTGAAGGAGGAGCTATGATCATGGAACTCTTTTGTCATCTCTCGATTATTTATTTTAATTATCATGACTCTTCACTTTTTATTATTTCCCCTGAATGCATGTAGACGGGGCACAGAGCCCCAGGATGTTTTCTTACGTTTTATGGATTCCAAATATTGGTACTTGTGGATTGTTTTAATGGTTTAAATAAATCTCTACGATCAGTGTGCTTTTAGAAATGTATGTTTTGGTTGTTGAATGTTTCTGCTTTTTACTTGGAATCCGAAATGTATTTTTCATAATGTCTTTTATTTTCACTACATGCATTGGGGTAAAGGCCCATTTAGAGCCCCTTTTGGGTCTGGGTCTTTACTGATTGGTATCGAGCTCGAGTCATAGATTCTGTAGACGACCTTTTGTTGTAGGTCGTTTTCCATGATCATCAAGACTCTGCGATCATCAGTGCGCCTAGATTTATTGTTTTAGAAAGGAAAAGGGTTAAGAATTTACAATACCTATCATCTAGTGTATGCCTTGTTTGGTGTTGTGGAATGGTGACAGTGTGTTTTGATTCGTTGTTGGTTTGGATGTAGATCGCCAAATGCCCGATCCACCCGCATCGAGAGAGGAGGCTCGAGAGCGGTCGAGGTATCGAGGATCGGATCGATCTGCGGGACATCGTCCCAAGCCGACATCGATGGCATTCCACCAAAGCGCCTCCTCCCGTTACGCCTAGAGCGGGCGTTGAGGCGATCGAGCGCCGTGAGATCGCTCCCGGAGCGAGAGTTTGCTTTGAGTCTATGAGGGCTTTTATGGTCGCATGTTGAGTGACCAGAGGGCGAGACCTGTGCCTTGTTGGCGCCGGCGGGAAGAGTCCCGAGCCCGGATCGAGCAAATGACTCGATTGGTTCAAAGAGAGCTCGGTAGCTCCTCGGCTCCACAGAGCAAGTAGCCCCCGAGGCGTATATGGCGAGGTGCCGAGGAATTGGGTAGGTGGTGAAGGATTTTGTGAAGTGGAAGCTCGAGAAGTTTGATGCCACCGGTGATGCGTTAGCGGCAGCCCAGTGGATCGCCCATTTGGAGTACACCTTCACGATCATGGTGTGCCCCGATATTCGTGAGGCCGAGATGTGCGGCTCATGTGCTAGGAGGCACAACGAGATGGTGGTGGGAGTCCACCTTGAGCGAGAGACCACTGGGTCTCCACCCGCTACTTGGGAGTTCTTCAAGGCCGAGTTCAAGGTAAAGTTCATCGATGAGGCTCGGGAGAAGATGGTGGAGCTCTTCCGTAACTCAAGCGAGGTTCTGATTCCATTGAGGAATATGAGCGCAAGTTCTCGGAGTATGGATATTTTGCTCCTCGCTTGATTGCCACCCCGAGTGAAGATTCGGAAGTTCATATCCTGGATTGAGGCGGGTGTTTCCCGAGATGTCGTGGCTCGTGCCCACGACACTTATGCTAGGGCCGTCGATTAGCCACAATCTATAATGGGAAGTATCCTGCTGGCGGGTTGTTGCCGCTCTCTGCTCGCCGTCTGTCCCAGCAGTGTGGGCGCGAAGAGGAAGTTTGACTTTCGGGAGGCGGCGGCGCCGCCAAGGGCGATTCGAGCAGCGAGACCAGCGGAGAGCTCCACCCGTTTCACCCGACAGCGAGGAGGACCCGAGCGATTTCCGCTTGTGCTACTTGTGGGAAAGTCCACGCCGAGCTTGTCACCTGGACCTGGATTGTGCTACCGTTGTGGTAGAGAGGGGCACATGGCCCGTTTTTGTGATCACCAAACTATGGCGGCTCATTATAGCAGCCAGCGAGTCGAGTGTTTGCTACGACCGTCAGAGGCCGAGCGCGTCACGGATGCCGCTGCAAGGCGGTGCGCTTCTTGTTTTAGATCACTGCGCATTTGTCTTGTTTGATTCTCGTTCTACGCATTCATTTGTATCTCGTGTTGTTTGGTTTGAGCATGCTAAGTTAAGACTAGAACCTCTAGGTTTTGAGTTATCTGTTGCAACTCCTTCGGGAGTTAGTATGTTGGCTAGAGATAAGATTAAGGATGGCCGGATCGAGATATCCGGAGAGTTGCTAGTAGCCACACTCATAGTTCTCGCCTATGAGTGGTTTTGATGTGATTCTTGGTATGGAGTGGTTAGTCGCTAACCACGCGCGTTGATTGACCGCCACCGGAAAGAAGTAGTGTTCAGCCGCCAGTCGGCCCAACTTTTAAGTTTCGTGGAGTCCAGGGTGGAGTTTGCCCGCCGATGGTGTCACCGTGAAAGCTCGTCGTTTGCTAGCTCATGGAGCTTGGGGCTATCTAGCCAAGTTGTGCAGGAAGAGCCGCCTCGCCGTCACATCGATCAAAGCCGGTCGTGCAAGAGTTCGCGGATGTGTTTCCCGAGGAGTTACTGGGTTGCCCCAAAGAGAGAGGTTGACTTCATTATTGAGCTCGAGCCGGGGACCCTCCCTATCTCGAAGGCTCCGTGATCGCATGGCGCCAGTGAGTTAAAGGAATCAAGATTCATTCAGGCGAGATGTTAGACCGAGGGTTCATCCGTCCAAGTGTGTCCCCGTGGGAGCACCGGGCCTGCTGTGAAAAAGAAGGATGGTTCTATGCGCTTGTGTATTGATTACCGCGAGCTTAATAAGGTGACGATGAAGAATAAGTATCCGCTGTGCCCGTGATCGATGATTTGTTCGATCGGCTTCGTGGAGCTTCGTGTTCTCCAAGATAGATCTCGAGATCCGGTTACCATCGGTTGCGGATCGGGGATGCCGACATTCCTAAGACGACTTTCAGTCCGTATATGGTCACTATGAGTTTGTGGTTATGTCGTTTGGATTGACCAATGCCCCAGCGCGTTCATGGACATGATGGATAGGGTGTTCAAATCATTTTTGGACAGCCGTCATCGTGTTCATTGACGATATTCTGATTTATTCGAGGTCTAAAGAAGACCATGCAGAGCATTTGAGACGAGTATTGGCGGCTTTGAGGGAAAACCACTTTATGCGAAGTTTTCCAAATGTGATTTCTGGTTGGAGCGGTGGCTTTTCTAGGCCACGTGGTTTCGAGAGATGGTATAGCCGTGGACCCCGCGAAGATTGAGGCCGTGAGTTCATGGGCCAAGCCGACTTCGATTCTTTTAGATTCGCAGCTTTCTCAGGTTTGGCGTGTTACTACCGTCGGTTCGTCAAGGACTTTTCTGCTTTAGCCTCGCCCCTCACTCGTCGACGAGGAAGGGTGTCGAGTTTGTTTGGGACAAAGAGTGTGATGAGAGCTTTGCGTGCTCAAGCGTAGTTTGACTTCAAACGACTGTTGGCGATCCGGAGGGGACAGTGGTTTCGTGGTCTACATGATGCTTCCAAGTTTGGTTTAGGTTGTGTGTTGATGCAAAGACGGGAAGGTCATTGCCTATGCTTCCGTCACCGGCCGTATGAGCGAGAACTACCCGACTCATGATATGGAGTTAGCGGCGGTGGTGTTTGCAATCAAGATTTGGAGGCATTACATGTATGGTGAGCGGATTCGAGATGTTTACCGATCACCAGAGCCTCAAGTATCTGTTTTACTCGAAAGGAGTTGAATATGAGGCGAGAGGAGATGGTTAGAGTTGGTAAAGGATTATGATCATGAGATTTTGTACCATCCGGTAAAGCCAATGTAGTGGCCGATGCTTTGAGCGAGAAAGACGTCGCACTCTGCGGCGTTGTTGAGTTCAGCCAGTTTGCAGAGAGAGTTCGAGCGGGCCGAGGTTGCGGTGTTGTTGGGAGAGGTTACCGCTAGGGTAGCTCGATTGGACTGCTCACCACGATTCGGCAATGGATTATAGACAGCCGGTTAGGTGACCCCGCACTTAAGAGATTGGTTGATAGAGTTAGTGCCGACGGTGACTTTGACTTTGTATATTCACCGATAAAGGGTTGACTTATAGAGGCCGGTTGTGTGTTCCGGACATTGCGAGTTCATGAGCCGAGTTGCTCTCGGAGGCCCACTGTTCCCCCCTTTGCTTGGCACCCGGGGTACCAAGATGTATCGAGACCTTAGCGGACTTTCTCGTGGATGGGGATGAAGAGAGATGTGGCGAGTTTGTCGTAGGTGTCTCACTTGTCGCCAAGTGAAGGCACCTGCAGAGGCCAACAGAGGTTTGTTGCGACCCATCGAGTGTACCCAGTGGAAATGGGAAGAGATCTCTATGGACTTCATCTCTGTTTGCCAAGGACTCCGAGGAAGTTCTCTCAGATTTGGGTGATAGTCGACCGTTTGACCAAGAGCGCACACTTCATTCCCGGTAGAGACACTTATACCGTGGAACAGTGAGGCGCAGCTTGTTTTTGGAGCAGATCATCCGTTATCATGGTGTGCCGTGAGGATTGTGTCCGATCGTGACTCATGGTTCACTTCTCGTTTACGGAGAGCGCCCGAAGGGTTTGGGCACAGAGTGCGCCATCAAAGACTGACTTTTCACCCTCGACGGATGGTCGACCGAGAGAGTGAATCGATTCTCGAGGATATGTTGAGGGCTTGTGTGTTGGATTTCCTGTGCGCTTAGGACCATGATTCAGATTTGATGGAGTTTGCCTATAACAATAGTTACCATCGGCGATTCGGATGGCTCCATTTGAGGCATTGTATGGTAGTAAGCGTTATCGGTCCCCTGTGTTCTCGAAGAGGTTGGTGATAGACGTGTTTTGGGTCCCGAGTTACTGCGCTTGACCAATGGTGCAGTCAGGAGAAGATTAGAGCTCGTATGTTGTGACTCGTGAGCAGTGCGAAGAGTTACGCCCGATGTTCGGCGTCGAGATTTGGAGTTTGAGGTTGGTCGGCATGTGTTCCTTAAGGTTGCTCCGATGCGAGGTGTTCCGAGGTTTGCAAGCGTGGGAAGTTGAGTCCCCGCTTTGTTGGTCCATTTGAGATCCTAGAGAGGATTGGCGAGTTGCTTACCGGTTAGCCCTACCTCCGTCACTATCGCCAGCATAGTGTTTTTCATGTATCGATGTTGAGGCAAGATGTGCCTAACCGTCGCCGCACATTGTGGACTTTGAGCCTTTGCAAATGAATATGGATTTGAACTTCGAGGAGAAGCCGGTGAGGATCCTTGCCTTTGAGACCAAGACGTTGCGTAATCGCGAGATTCGTTTAGTAAAGGTTCGATGGAGGAGTCGGGATTCTCGAGGAGGCCACTTGGGAGCGGGAAGACGAGATGAGGTTGCATTACCCTGAAAGTGCTTTACGTCTTAAGGACTTTCGAGGACGAAAGTCATAAAAGGAGGGAATATTGTAACGACCAGTGTTTTTCTTCCCGGTCTTCCGGTATGCCCTAGGGGTAATTTGGTAATTTGGTCGGGCCGTCGAGTCGTTTGTGTCTTTTCGATTACTAAAATTATTGGATGGTTTTATATAGGTTTTGGAGGAGTTTGAGGTTTGGTTTGAGCAAGGTTTGATGCAAAAGTAAAAATAAAGGAAATTGTCTTTGCAGTAGGGTTTGAACCCGGGTCTCCCGGGAAGCTTGTAGAGAGGTGTGCCAAATGAGCCATTAGGTGCTCTTGTTACTCTTTCTCGCATCACATCTTAGTTAACCTTGGATTTTGGAGTTTTGGTGCATTTGGTTAAATGAAATAGAAATAGGTTATTTCATCTTATTCTCCAACAACACCTCTTGGCCGCCCAAGCTCTCCATCTCCATAGCCTTGCCGAGTTCTTCATCCTTGCATCTCCTTGGGTTCGATCATCATCATTCCGGTAAGTCTTCGTCTTCTTCATCTTCTCATTTGGGTGTTTGTTGGCCGAATGTAAGAAAAAGGGGTGTGTGTGTGTGTGTGTTGTGCGGCCACCGAGAGGAGCGACCATCATCCCACCAGCTTTCAGACGCCCAGATCGGTCGAGCGACCACGCCGCGACGCCGGATCGGCCGAGCCACCACTGCCGCGACGCCCAGATCGGCCGAGCCAGCCTCTGTCGCGACGCCCAGACGGTCGAGCCACCTGCGCGACGCCTGGACTGCTCGCGCAGCAGCCTCGCTGTTCGCCAGCGGCGCCTCGCCGCTTCGCCCGCCAGCCGCAGATCGCCGACGCTCGCTGACGCCCTCGCCGTGTCCGCTTGCCGAGCCGCTCGCCGCGCGCGCCTTCGCTCGAGACATTCGCCCGCGCGCGTCCTCCGCTGAAGTTGCTCGCCGCTTCGCCAGCCGCGCGCCGCCGCGCGCAGCGCTGTCTCAGACGCTCGCCGCGCGTGTCCTGTCTGTTGCGCGTGCAACATGAGCCAGTGGCGTGTCCGTGTCGCGCCGTACAGAACAGCAACCAGCGTGTCCTCCTGCCTGTGCAAGTAGCGGCCAGCGCCACCAAACTTTGCCGAGCTGCTTGCCCCGGACCCCAAGCTCGTGTCGTCGCGCCGCGTGAGTTCCCCGAGCCGAGCTTGTCGCTCTCTATTGTTGTTTAGATATTTTAGATAATCGATTATTGTTGGTTTGCTAGGTTCCCGCTCGCTAGCTCGGGATTGTTCCGCGACTTAGGATTTGTGTGTAAAAGTCTTCCGACCAAGGTAAGGATTTCTTACCGGGTTGTGTGGACCTCATGGTATATTTGTGATTGTTGTTTTGTATGCTGTGTATGTTTACTAGCATGTTTAGCCTAGGTGCTCTGCTTTCAATTCTCGATCGCATGAACTCTTGTATTGTTTCTCATGTTAGCCCATGCTAGGTTGTTCTATTCTAGCATGTTCGATATCTGCTCTTGCTTCGTAGTATCATGCTAGGTTCTTTGTATCTCCGATGAGCACGTATTGGACCGCATTGATTGAATCGTTATTATTGTTAAGGTTTAGAATTGAGGTAGATAGAATCATCCGGGCCGATGCATAAAGTATCTTGCATCTATGGCAAGGACGTTCGAGACAGCTTCTCCGCCTTGGACCCCGTGAGGGATTAGCTATCCCAACCGGTAGGCCCCCGCAATCTTGGGTGAGGGTGGCGGATCGTTAAATGCCCCAACGGTCGGGATGATGACTTGGCATTGCCTCGCCCCGGCGATCGACACGTCCTCGGCGTGTTCGGCCGTAGCCCTTGATTGCCACTGTTAGGGCAAGGACCGCTTCACGTGTAAGCCTACCACGACCGGTTCCTTAGCCTCAGTGCGGTGGTACAGCCGACATAGTTCACGTGTCCGTGTCTCACACCCCTATGTCGCTGACACCGATCCGAGATTTAGTTAGGCATGGTGGATCGAACACGGGCGGCTTGCCACTAGACCCGGCACCCCGAGTTTTGCGGTAGCATGCGCAGCGCGCTTACGCTCATTACAGCGCCGACCGAGAGCTCCTCGGGATCTTGAGCCAGTGCACCTTTCGTGACGACGATGAGATGCCGTGGCCGGGACTTGTTCCCGTATAGTGCGTTTAGTGTGTTGTGGTATTTTCCGGACTAAGACCACGAGATGGCATCCGAGGTCCAAGTGTGGACTTAGCTATGTGCTCCGCTCTGTGTTTGTTCTCATAGCTTGCATACATTCTTCTAGATGATCATGTATATCGTGTTGTACCCCGGTTGGGGATTCTTACTGGGTAATTCGTTACTCACCCTTTATTCGTGGTTTTCCAAGAGGCAAGCCCCTAATTCAAAAATATAGTGTGAGGGGACAGAGCTTCCATTTCCAAGTACAATCCTCCGCCTCAAGGCGTTCTTTTTTTCCAGGAATCCATCTTCGGAGCGCAACTTTCAATCAACCTCAAAGCCCTGCAAGGGATGTGAAGCCCTTCTCAATGTCTTCCACTCACCCAGTGGATCCAGGAGGCAAGGGGAATCCGTTGATTTCATCCATTCCTGATGATGTGCCGCTGGCCTACCTATTCTCCTAATGCAACCCGGCGGGGCATGGCATTCAATCCTATCTCAATATATGCTCCTCCAAGGCCTAAGGGTGGATTGAATCCAATCCCATCCAGCATAGGCGGGTAGAGTTCACTCATCCGGTAGCGAGAGGAAGATGAAGAATGAAGCTATAGCCGCTCACCTTTCCGCTATCCGCCTTTAAATGATAGGGAGGCTTAAACAAAGAGCCCTAAAACCCATCTTTCTTTCGAGATCGAATTCTTTCTCTTTGGTGCCAGTGGAGCAAAGGAAGTGGGAGACGAACTCCTCGAGATACCCTAAAAATGGGTTGGATCTATTGAATGAGATCCTGGAGACAGGGCTGGGAGGTATGAGTCGATCGGATGCAGGGAAGCCCAGGCAATCCGTTCCTATCAATCATTCGTCAGGAAGCAGTAGAGAAAGAAGAGTCTTTTGAAATCACTTTGTTTGTAATTCAAAGGAAAGAGAAGGCGGCTGAAAAAAGATAGGCAAATTTTTGATAAGCAGAAATTTGGAAATGAATTAGACTCACTATAGTAGTCCGTCCGGCAGGCAATTTCCGTGCAACTATGCTTTCTTTAGTCCCTGCTATGCCAGCAATAGGGAATCCTTAGAAAACCGGAACTCCCCCATTCGATATGTGAAACCGGAATGCAAGTTGCGTGATAGTTTGATTCCCCACAAATGAGAAGTCTCCAAGCTTGACCCCTCCCACACAACACAGGGGCGACTGGCTGGGGAAAGAACCCAAAAGCAATAATAGGAGTCTCGACACAGACAGCCTATTTCGAAACTGGGATGAAAGATTTGAGTTCTATATAGTCTTTCAAACGTCTACTGCACGAACGGAGGTAACTTAATATGAGGAAGATGCGAATAGAGATGCGGAAGTTCCTGTTGAAGTTAGAAGAAATTCCTTCTAAAAACAGAGGTGAGAAGCGAAGTCGTAACTTATACCGTTCGAAAGGCGCTCCGGAACCTCTACAACTCAAAGAGAGCTTCAAATACAACTCATTCTATATTTCTTCTCCGGAACCTCGAATATATTGATATCTATAAGGTACGAAGTCTTGACCGAGTTCAAGAGAAAGAACGCTCCGGAACCTTACAGTCTTTCTTCTCCTCTCGTAAACATACAACTCTTTCACTCTTAGGCCGGCTGCTGAGCTGATTGACTTATTTATTCACCTCGTAATAGAGTGAATAAGGTCAATACGCTTGCTTCGCTCGCTTCTACAACTCTTTCATATTCCATTTACTATCTTATATAAATATAAGGGAAAGTGGCTACGCTGCGCTTCGCTTAATGTGCTTCTTTCCGATCTCTTTCATATTTCACTTTATTTATTCACACCGAGTAATAGTGATAGAAGAGAAGGTAAAGCAAAAGCGGCTTCGGCTGAGCTTCTTTATTCCCCGAACCCTTATAATAGAATAGAAAGGGAAATAGACGATGTTAACTCTTAAGAGCGTATTCGCACCTTTCCCGAAGCTTCTAACCTCTACATAGAATAGAGAAAGATAGGCGAAGTAAACTGACGCTACGCTTCGCTGCGCTCATTTCCTTCTCCGTCTCCGATCCTTGTCTTTCTTCTCCTCTTAATGTGTTTCGCACCTTGACTTCGTAAACTCATGAAACTCTACCATATGAACTCGCTTTCAAGGTCTGACGCTTCTATCCTTTCCAGTCTTTCATCTTACATTTCCGATTCAAATACAACTCTATAGAGCATATTTCACCTTCTCTCTATTGGTCCTTTAAAGTCGCTTTCGCTCCGGAACCTTTAGAGTCTTTCATATTCCATTGACTGATTTATTCTTAACCTTATTTATTCACCGAGTCAACTCAAAGAGAGCTTCAAATACAACTCATTCTTGAACTATTACTAAGAACTAATAATAGAATAGTTGAAAGAAGAGCTTCAAAGTATACGTATATAAGAGAAAGATAGGCTGAGCACCTTCACCTTATTTATTAAGCTTCCCCTCTATCACTCTTTTTAGTTGCTTCGTTCTGAACCTTTACAGTACAGTCTTTCTTTCTTCCTCTACAACTAGGGAAAGCAGCTTCGCACCTTTACAGTCTCGACAACTATCCTTTCCTTATTTCTTCTCCGTAACCTCTACAACAAAAAGAGAGATGAAATAACTCACTCGAAACGAATTTCAGAATTAGCATTACGTATTCTATAGAAAAGGGCTTTCCTTGAGCAAGAAAACGGATGCGCGTTGCTAACGCGCAACGGCTTTCGCGCTAGCGCGCTCGGCCGTTGCTTGTTTGGAGCTTTGCTGCTTGACCTTGTTTACTCCGGAGCTTGGCTGCTTTACCGTTAAGGTTTGGGGCTCATAAACCGAGCTGACAGTTAAGGTTTGGAAGTACATCGTACTCTTAAGTTAAGGTTTGGAGCTAAGCCATAAGGTTTGGAAGTACATCGTACTCTTAAGTTAAGGTTTTGGAATCCTAGATCGGTGCATAGGAGAGAATTGAAAGGTCCCATCTACTAAAAGGGGAATTCTCTCCTCCCGTTCCTTTCCTGAGATTCGGGTTTGATATTGAGGTTTCTCTTCCCACAGGAAAAGGGAGATGTTACTAAGCTTTTGGGCAAGTCCGTTTCTTTTAGCGAGAGGAGATTCCTCACGTAACAAGGTAATAACCGATTTGCTCTTAGATTGGACCATTGTTCCTCCTTTTCTATATGTCCTATATGTAGGTAGGAAGTACACACCGAATCTTGCATTAAACCAATGTTTATCGAAGTTAACGTGTACGCGAATGCTCGCTTCCTTACTTCAGTCCGAGGATCCTCGATATGTTGATCCCCTATCAGCTCATGATATTCTTTCAGTATGTTCTTGGTCAGAGTGATATATATCCTCCGGGCAACGAAGCATATTAGGGCTATCGAGTTGGGTTTCTTTCCGCATTGCAGCTTTGTTGGGATGTTGGACGGCGGTCGGGTCCACTTCGAGAATGGCTTGGGGTACCAGTGCCCAAAAATCAAAAGCACCTACTACAAGGGACATGGTGAGCATAAGATCGAGGGAGCTCTTATAAGGCGAGTGAATAAGGTCCGAAACCCAATATGAAAACATATCCGCTAACCCTCGATCAGGTATTTCTCGAAAGATCCTTCTAGCTCGCGCTGCACTAGGTAGACCCGCCAGAATACTTCCCGATTTGAAGGGGCCGCTTTGGCTGACCCGAGGTTAAGAAATCCATAGGCCAAGGTTGTATATGTTTCCACTCTCTCCTCAAAGATGGAATCTTTTTTAGACCCTCTCGTTCATGATCGAATAAGATAGTTGTCGTCCTTTTGAATTTCCCACGTTCTAGTGGACCTGCTTTATTTAAATACATTTAAGGTTGTTGTACGTTCTTTGCTTACACCAGAAGAAGAGGAAACCCACTCTCTTCTTTCTTAGAACCAGAACCGTCGAAGACATAATAACAATTATGTTATGAAACTTGTTCGTTAAGAATTTATTGGATCTCGTTAGATACAAATTGTCGAGCCCAACCAAAAAAGATGGGGCTCGGTATAGCCACAGTCCGGTTCCCAGGGTTAGAGTATTCCCTATTAGAAGCCTACTCAAATCAGAACTAAACTAGTAGATTCTCTTTCGCTTATCGGCCGGCCGGCTTTCATTGTTGCAACCTTCGCATTTCCTGCTGAGATCCCAAGTCTCCAAGTGGGCCCTCTTGGCCACCCGCGACCTTGGCTTTTTAGAGAATCCCGCTCCTGTGTCGTGGGACTTGTAGCTCGGCAGTCCACCGGGTGGGTTTGTTTATCCTTCCAGTTTCGAGTGTCTTCTTGGATAGTTATAGCGGCCCATAGGCGCAAGATGTACCTTGTGTGGGGGGGGGGCGGCGGTCCCCTGGACATAGTCCTTTCAGGCAGTGGCCGTTTAGTCCATGGTCCATTAGATGGTCGGTGCAAGGCCAGAAATTTGAACACATTGATTCCGCTCGTTCCCGTCCTTCGCTTCAGGGCCTGTCCCTCGGTGTGGTCAGTACTCCATACTGTCGGGCAGCGAAGCTTACACTTGTTCACTAATTATGACGGTTCGCCAGGGCCTCTTTCCTCCTCCCTTTTCTGCTCACTCGTAGGGTCCGGACCCCCACAAAGGGGGAGGGAGTCGACTGAACATCTCAGCCATTGGCGGGAATTTCGCCCGCATCCGATCCCCAATTCTTGTTCACCCCCGATGATCGTGTTGGGTGAATTGTGACCTCGTACGATCGTGTCGGGTGAGCAACAGCCGCTTCGTCACAGTACTGACTTATGGGCTAACGGGTCACACTTTGGCCAAGTATCCTACAAAGAGACTCCCGAGAGCCAGAAGTATTGAAGGAATGGCCATAGGAATGGGCGCATCATGACATCGTAAGATGTCTCGCCCGAATGAATTAGTTGGTACTAGAAATGTTAGAAAAAGTGAACGAAAAGAGTAATAAGAAGTGAAAAGGACAGAGACACTTCCCAACCAGAAAGCAAA
>JAYKKH010000091.1:105000-167500 GCA_036507275.1 Sicyos edulis | reverse complement strand
CTCTTTCCCACGAGAATTGCAGGGCCAACCTTCGCTGTGAAGTTGGTATTTTTCTGTCTACGGGCATATCTCAAAGTGTTCCCAAAAATGTCTATAACTTGGCATGGGAGCAACTAGAAGGGGAATCAGCCTCAGGAGATAGACTCTTTACCATACATCAAAGAATGATGGAGCTATCTCGATCGCCGGATCTACCTTCCATGCCAAGAGCGCGTTTAACCAAGTTACTGGGATCGCTTTCAGGGAAGGACGACGTACCATGATACTTTCTGTTTTGTCGAGCCCAGCTTTGGTTGATGGTTGCGCGTGCTAAAAATCCGGTACATTCCGTTTCCTTTCTGATCTTAGTTAGGATTCGATCTTGCACCATCTTCAACTCTTCTCGGATCCGGTGTTTTTCGAGAAAAGGTCCGATCCATTAATATCATGATTGGGTCGACCAGCGCGAATCGCCGATGAAATATCATGATCGGGTCGACTGTGCCGATCGCCGCTGAATAGAAAATCGAAAACGCATATAGCGCCTTCCAAATGAAATACTTGGAATAATTCTACCACTTCTACTAGGAGTAGCCTTTTTAGTGCTAGCCGAACGTAAAGTAATGGCTTTTGTGCAACGTCGAAAGGGTCCTGATGTAGTGGGATCGTTCGGATTGTTACAACCTCTAGCAGATGGTTTGAAATTGATTCTAAAAGAACCTCTTTCACCAAGTAGTGCAAATTTCTCCTTTTTAGAATGGCTCCAGTGGCTACATTTATGTTAAGTCCGGTCGCCGGGCCGTTGTACCTTTTGATTATGGTATGGTATTGTCGATCCGAACATAGGGCTACTTTATTTGTTTGCCATATCTTCGCTAGGTGTTTATGGAATTATTATAGCGGGTTGGTCTAGTAATTAGGGGCGCCGTTCGGCGCCTATGATACTAGGACCAATAGGTCAAAAATGGGTTTGTGCCGCAGGTGTTGAACGATCTACTCTACACAGTGTGGGCTTACGGTGGCTAGGGCTCGTAAACCCTTTCTTTCATTCATCAATAGGGCCCCGGTCTGGCCACTTTTCCGGCCGGATCGATAAGTGGAAGTCATAAAAAGAGATCTTTCTCTTCGTACCTCGAGATCAAGAGGAAGGGTAGCTTCTTAAGTCGCCTATATATATTTATATATATAAAGATTCGCCTTTTAACCGTCTGTTTCTTCTTTGTCAACGCAACGTTGGACCTAAAGGAAAAGGCGCTACTTAGCCCTACATTAGTAGAAGTAAGCGGTTGAGTTAGCCTAACCCTACTAATGTATTGTATAGTAGGGTATAGTAGGCGAGCGAGTTAGCGAAGACGCTTAGGCTAATAGATAAGAGAGCGTCGGTGCGTAGCTTTGAATTCTACTACGCTACGCAAAGGTGTAGAAGGAATCGACCAATAGGGAGAGCAGGGGAGAGGTTTGGATCGGTAGCGCAGCGTGGCGTAGCTAAGCAAGTGCAACAAGCCAATTGACCTTGTTTACGGGATCGGGGCTTAAGTAGACCGATAGGGGCGAAGGCTGCTCGACCGTAAGGTGTAGAAGGAGCAAGAAAACGGATGCGCGTTGCTAACGCGCCAGCGGCTTCCGCTAAGCGCCTTCGGCCGTTGCTTGTTCGGGAGAGGTGCGAAGAATGTCGCTGACAGAGTTTCCTTCTTTCTTTCCCCGTGTTTCTATTACAAAAGCAAAGCATGAGACTCAGTATAGGAGAAGGAGGAGGAATCGACTTAACAGAAAGGAGAGGAAAGAAGCGCAGCCGAGCGCATTCTTGGCCGTAAGAGTTGAATGTTTACCTTAGATATTCTATATTTACGCTCCTAATCATAGTTCAAGGAAAGGAGCAAGCGAAGCGTAGCGCCGACCTTGCTTTACCCTTGTTTATATAAATAAGTCGTGAGCAAAGCACCACTACTTAAGATTCAAAAGGTCCTACTTAGTTTCGTAAGCCTTTGTCATTGTCAATAACTAAGTATGGCCCGAGGCCCCCGCGAATCCAGAAATCTCGGGAGAGCATGCCGCAACAAAAGGATGGTCCCCTATGCATTTCATTCTTTCCTAAGGGAAAAAAATAAGTACCCCCATCATGGTGAACCTCTCCTTGTGATCGGGATGAGGTAGATGCCTCCCACCGGGGCGGATCGAATCGGAGTTTCCTTAGGTAGCCACCGACCTACTGCTTATCCTTAAACTTCCGTGCTTGGTGGAGAAGAAGCGAACAAAGGTACGCCGCTTGTCGTTCTTGTTCTCTCGCCGCGAATCGATCGCTCGCCACCTAGGTCGATTGGAGCAACCTTTTTTGAGAACATATTACCCATATTCGGGGACAAGGGGCGAACGACCTCTCGATCTACTTACAAACGCCCAGAAGAAAAACGTCGTCTAGGCGCTCCTCTTGCTCGATCTCCCCTACGCCTAGGACGTTGTCCGCCAAGAGCCATAGTTAGTTGTCGCTTTCCATTTGCTTGTTTTTTTTCTTGTTGTTGATACTGCAAGACTCAAATTGCATGATGTCCGCCGGGTTGGTAGTGAGAGGACTCTTAGTACCCGCATACCCAAAAGAAAGGGGGCGCTGATTAAAAAGAATCATTTGATTTTGTTTCTTGCTCTCCTTAGCAAATGGAAAGGAGTCTATCTATCCGCCTAGCTTTGGTAGATTTCTCCAACGCAATCCACGTAAATTCCACGAATCCCTTGGTGGATAGTCCGACGACTCAAAGAAAGAAGGCGGAATTGAGTTTCTCGTCGTGGATCTCGATCTATAGTTAGGGGCAATACATACCAAAAGGTTCAAGAAGGAACGCGCATAAGAGTGTATAACCAACCCACCCTTCAGATAACCTATTCACATTAGTGAAGCGGCTGGATGCATAAGGGAAGTCAACCTACGAGCACGGAAGAGCGTAGTATTGCAGCCCCTCTCTAAGTAAAGGTAAAGTCTCTCCTTCAGCGTTAATGTAAGAAAATTGAAAGAAGCGCGGAAAAGGGCTGGCTAGTTCTCATCATCCGAGCTCGAAAGCGCTTGTGTGGATTTGAGCACGTGAGGCAATTCCGTGTCGTGAGGGCTTCAAACATCCACCGGGGCACCAGAGCTTGTCATAACTCGCCTCGGGAAAGCATGCACTATCTTATAGTGTTGCGATGAGCTCTCCCTAAAGGAGAGGGAGAAGAAAGGTCGATCAAGTACCTACCGATGAATCCATCTAGACATTCAAACAAAAGATTGCCTTATTTTATTGGCGGAGATTGATTCTTCCATCATTCACCAAGCGATTGACCGAGACAGAGACTACCGGCTTTTAATCCTACATATGACCGGATGAATGATCAATTGGGCGAGATGTCTCGGCGATTGGGGCGGAAGTATCGACGAGTTCGTTCTTCCTTTCCCGCTTAAATGTTAGAGATGTCTTCTTATGCCCACCTCCCGCGCTTTATTCACGCTCGAAGGGAAGAATGGTCCTCTGGCCGGCATCTTGTGGCCTCGAGAGAATTCTTGTATGCCCGGGACCCTAACAAGAAATTGTTTAGTGCTTTCGATCTTGACTTCTTTGAGTCTAAGATCGATGCAGTGCTACTACCTCTTCTCGATTTGCCAATGGCATCCTAAGGTTAAGTCGTGTGGTTGAAGGAGGGGGTAAGCGAGAGGATATTCGCTATTGGTAACTACATCAATCAACGGTTCTTTGAAGCCGCTTCATGACTGGCTTATGGAAGTGCTCGCCAGTATTCCTATGGACGTTCCATCAAACAAAGACCTCTTGATAGGTTAGTTGGGAGTTCGACCTCTTATTCCTTCGACTTGAAGTCGGCTACGATAGGTGGCCATTGTACTTCCTCTTTGAGGTATTTCAGCCTTCTTTGACCGCTCATTCGCGTCGGCGGTGGTGAACTCCATACCGGCATTGATTTAATATCTTTGAAGTGCCATTTGTTCGAGAGAAGCCATCTTACGTGACTCTTAGTACTGGCCGAACACACACCATCCTTACGGCTGATGGTCGCGAAACCACACGTATCCTTGCCGAAGGTTCTCAACATTGGCCCGTGTCGGGGTGCGGGATATCGAGTCCTGGCGCTTTAGACCATTACCGGAACCGCACGATAGTCGGGTGTACGCCATGTACACGAAGCCTCTCGCCGCCCCACCTTAGAGTGGTGGTTGGGTCGAGGTCCTACGAGGTACCCCTATCTTTCGGGCTTATATTATTCACTTCTTACGTGAAGAAATGCGTCCAAAGGAGCTAAGGTTGATACCAGATGACCTCTTTGCCACCGAGAAGGTCAAGGACTTTATCGAGTGGTCAATCTTACTGGCCGAGTAGCTTACGCACCTTACGGTCCGAGTAGCTTACGCACCTTTGGTCTCGCTTTCCTACAGAACCTTTGGTCGAGCTTCCTACGGAACCTTTACAGTCTCAACTTCTATCCGAACCTTTACACTTTGCCCCTCTCGAGTTGACTCAACATGGATTGAGTGCTTGAGTTGGGGGCCTCCTCCATCCATCGAGTCAAGTAATTCGCTATCGGAAATTTGTCCGTCCTCATGCTTCTTCTTTGGTTTTTGGAAGTTCCAGAATCTTGTCTTTGGATTTCCTTTGTTGGAAAGCCCCTTTGATTAATGAGAGTTCCGTGTTTGCCGCCACTCCCGAGGCCAAGGACGGGGGTCGAACCGTCATTCCGTGATTTGCATCCGATACATTTCCATTATGTTACCTAGCCAAAGTCAAACGGTTGTTCTTCCTTCCCGCCCCTCTTTTTCTACATATGCGGTGGCGGGCGGAGCACTCTAGATGACCGGCATGCGGGTTACCATAGAAGAGGGGACAACTTCTTTCTCCCTTGCCTTGCTCCATTTTCCTTTGATGATTGAAAGTAGCAAGCCACTCCACTACTAGTTAGTACAGAGGCCGATAGAAGGTGGCTCATCCAAACTGCGAGCGGATCCATTGTTTATGCGGCAGTGCAATGCAAAATTGAAAAAGGTAAGCTCCTTTTTATTTATTAGTAAGGTATAGGTTGGGGAAAACTCCAAAACTAGGGTTCCAAAAAGCTTACCTTAGAAACGATATCCGTTTTCGAAAAGGGCACCCCTACGAGACCCCTAAACTACAAGCTAGCGCGCAACGGCTTTTCCGCCGTTGTTGCTTGCGACTTGCGTGCTCGAAAATCTCTCTTCGCAACGCAATATAGAAGTCTAACAGCTTTCTCGGCATCTGTCTTTTAAGTCATTGATTTCATATCGAGAAGCGGTCATGCGTTCACTATTAAGCCTACGCCATTCCTTTCAAGCTTGATTCCGCCCTTAGACTCATTCTGCTCGATCAAACTCGTTGGCTCCGCGCTCTATTCGGTCTGAACCCGGTTCGATAACCTTCTCTCATAGATTCCTTCACCAAGTCATCGCCAAAAATCCGCTCTTATCCCTTTCAAACAAAGGGCGAGTTCCTTTCTTGTCTTGCCCAAAAACTTTCTCGATTCTCATTGGAGAAAGACTCTCCCGCGGCAAGGTTTTACACATAGGGCCAAAGAGCTTTTCTTTATCTCGCTTGCCGTTAGTCCGCCTAGCGCCTTTCGGTTGGGGTCCGCCCCGGGTTAGACCGCTTGGGTTAGATTTTGGAGTCCGAAGGCATCCTTGTATTCTTTCAAAAGGTCACCCATTCTTCTCCCATTAGACTTGTAAATCCTTTGATCTTTTCCTTCTCTCTTCCAGCTTCTCTCCGTCACTGATTTTACAAGGGCGGAGAATACCACTCTCTCAATAACAAGAAGAAAGTAGCAATTCCGTTTCCAATGGTTTGAGCTTGGAAGCAACCTATTATCTATCGATAGGCGAGAACAGCATACTATTGGTCGCTTTCGCCTATCTATTCTATTATGGCCGGCTTGGAGACGTAAGAGGAAGACCATCATCTCTATCCGGCACGATCATAGCTTTATTCATTCGTTGAACCTTGGGGATAACCATTAGCATTGAGGTCAATCACCACACCACCTCTATCATACATACGACATTCCATTCCGCGAGAGTGCATGGTCAACACACACCTAAAGCGCCACGCCCGCTTGCACCCAATACAACCACAACCTAACACGAGATTCTACAACCGAAACTATCGGTAGTCTCGAGGGGACTCGACTAGAATAGTTAGCGATCATCGAACAAGCGAGTCATCGGTCCGAGAAAGAAAAGTCAAGAAGCGAAGCGTAGCGATTCGTATTACCGAAAAGTTTCTCTAACCGGCAGTAATAGAGTCCGCCGATAGGCGCAAGCAAGCGTAGCGAATCACATAGATAAGCCCTACCGCCAAATACATGGATAGATAGAGCGCGGCGGCGCGAAGGGGATGGATGTCCGAGCGGTTGAAAGAGTCGGTCTTGAAAACCGGCATTGATAGGACTACCGGGTTCAATCCTCTCCATCCGCTAAGTCATAAGTTCTCTCTTGCCTTATCTATAGATAAGAATGAATCGGATCCACTCGATCAATAGATGGAATGGGTAGCTTGTGTTATGATTTAGTTAGGACTTTGTCTCCTTTTCGCTTTCTTCCGCTCCTTGTATAGGTTGGGTAAGGGCCGGGTGGATTTTCTTTGGGAGCTAAGTCGAAGATCTCGTGGTCTTGTGAGTGGTTGATAAACTACGATTGTAGTTTTCTTTAGGAAGTCCCATAGCCGTGAGGCTTAACAGACAAAAGAAAACGGTGGATACTTCCGGTAGAAGGTGACGACCCTAATGAATCGCCTATGAAGGCGGCCATTAGCTACATCGCCAAAATTCCTTCATCGTTATTGCCCGCTTCGATGATCAACCAACCCTCGGCACATTTAGGTTTTGATCTTCGGCCATCCCGGGTCCTCAGCCCCAACACAATATTAATATGAATATTATTCTTATATATTTCCTTTACTTTAAAAGATGCAAAAGGTGTTGATACTGCCCTTTATATCGTAACATAACGATCGTTCGCTAAGTTCAATCCTTTCCATTTCAATAGTTGGTCCGCCACAATAACTCTTTCTCTTCCGAGTATAGCTTGCAAAAAAAAAAGAAGGAATTGGTCCTAATCTACAAACCCAAAGAGGGATCGCTAGACCTTGACATTTTCAATCGATTGAAATAGATACTATCTCATTTACAAGAACTAGAATGATAATATATATATTTATATACTATTGTATGTATTTCCGTAATCAACATTGAATGAAATGTTGGCATGGGGTTTCACTAATCTTAAACGGAGCTCTAGTAATCAGATATTCCATCTTGGGGTCCGATGTAATTGAAATTGAAGAGGAGTTACAAAGGATCCGACTAAGGAGGGTCCAAGGAATAGACCAATCACAGTGTGGTCCTTAGGCTCGATGTAATAGAGAGGAGGCGGAGTAAGGAGTACTCTTGCTCTAGCAAAGAGTAGTTGACTTTCGCCATTTCTTTGAGGAATTAGCAGAACGGCTATTCTAAATACGGAGAAATGAAAGTTTTTCCATTCGGCTTCCGATACAGATCCCGACCTATCTACCTTACTTGCCTCGGCTCGAGATCCCAACCTCGTGAATCAAAGCTTAAAGCAAAATTTCTAGCTAGGCTACCTTCCTTTCCTAAGGCTTCCTCTCGCTATTTCATTGACTTGCCTACCTTCCCTGGAAAAGGCTTACTTTGAAGCTCCCGGCCCATCCCTTGATTCCGACTCACGGGGGGTAAAGGCTATAGTTTCAGCTTGCTCTACTTGTCGCTCCAGCCCCTCGTTGCTCTTTCTTTCACCTTCTTTTCTTCCCACCGCCCATCCGTAAGGCTCGAGAGAAATTCCTATCGATGCACCCCAACAAGCAACGGCCGAGCGCGCTAGCGCCGAAGCCGCTATGCTGTTAGCTTACTAACGTAAGCCGCTTTCTTGCTCTCCTCATCAAGTAATTCAAAGAGTCGAGGATTCGCGCCACCTTAGGAATAGGTACGAATCGGCTAGTGGGAAGCGACACAAGGCCGAGCTACAAGCCTTAGAGTTGCCGGGAGTATGATGGGGATCTCAAATGAGTGAGAGGGGAGAAGGAAAGAGCACAACTAGCTAGATAGGCATTAGCTCGAGAGAAGAGAGGGACATGAGCGCAAGCGAAGCCCTAGCTAATGAACGAAAGAGCGCCTTTACCTTTCTCTTGAGTTGAGCCGCAAGCTTAGAACTAGTAGCAAGTTTCGAACCTAGAATCTTATTTCACCTGGATAAGATTAGAAGTCGCTTTGAACTCCTAGTCGGCTAGTAGAAGGAGGATTGAAAGATTTCCCTACAGCAATTCAAGAGCGTATGCATCAACTACAAAGTTGACTTCAAAGCTTCGCTCCGCACCTTTAGTTTAGTTAGATTGAATTCATTACCTAGAGGAGGGACAAGACTTCGACATTCTAAATAGTAAGCGAGAAAAGTAAGTAATAGAAAACGGGAAGGGCACTCGATCCTTCACTTAAACCGTAAGGCCTTGACTTACCTATAGCTTTCTTTTCGCTTCACCTAAATCGATGTCAGAGATGATCAAACTTCGCGCATGAGTCGGCTTCAAAGATAGGATACAACTTCTATCATCAATCATCTAGGGAATAAGAGTCTCGCTATCGCCGCTACTTCCGATCGTCTTGATTCGGGCATTCCTTCAATGCCGAGAGTATGAGAAAGCCCCGATTCGATCGGGCCCGCTTGCCCAAATCGAATGTTCTACCCGACTCAATCCTCTTCTTCAGAATGGCGGCATGGCTTACTAGTGCCGATGCCCAGCCTCGAATCGAGATTATGAATCGAGCCGCTTCCTCTCCAGCGCCATTTTCTTCTCTAGTAAAGCTTCGATCGCCGGGACGGAGAAAGACCATGCGCAGAATCGAGCGAGCGCGGAGAGTTCCATCTCCAATGACTTGATCTTCTCTTCCCGAGACCGAATAATTGCGGTCCGACTCGTAAATGCCCCTTAATTCGCGGAGTTGGTCCGACAAAACGGTCTTCTCCGCATCGTAAGTCGATTCTTTTCTTTCCAACGATCGTAAGAATATTTCGAAAACTCCCTCGTTCCAAAGAAGCACCATCCACTTGTAAGATATCAAATGGAGGGAATACGTAGCTTCGATCTGTTCCAAGTGGTTGATTCACCTCTAATAATAATATTAAGTAAGCGAGTTATTCTATTTGAATATGTAATAGATTCTCCATTCCAAACCCGTTTACATTATTTGCTTTCCACGACCTTTGATGCTTTTCAAATTGACAAGAAAAGAAAGGCTAAAATTAGGTGTTAAAAAAGCATCTTAGGCGATGATGTTGTCATTGTCGACGATAAGGTCGCAGCGCATACTCGTATTCTTAAGCGACTTTAAGCATTAAGATTTCTGTAAGTAAGTCTTTGACTTCACCTGCTGGGGCTACCGAGTTTGCAAAGAAATTTCGACCGACCATTTAACAACAGATGTGTCTCCTGGTCTCGGTTCATAAAAATCTTTGAAACCCGTAAGTCTCCACTTGGATGGTATAACTATGTTAGTACTACTCCGAGAAGCTTGCGGTTATCAACTCGCTTAGGATTGCTTGCTTTTGGTTTCAAAGTCGCATCCCGTCCTCTTGTGTCTTCTTCGGCACGGTTTACGTGCTAGACGGCACTTGGTTATGTTAATGTATGCTCGATGTCGAATCATCGAGCTTGCTCTCACCTTAGTCGTTTGCTTGGATACCTCCTCGTGTGTTTGGGAGGATAATTTCTTTTATGGTTGATTATTATCGACCAAAAGATCTTGTCCCTCCACCACAAGAGGCACTATTCGATCCTCGATAATCATGGTTACATCTTAGAAGTAACCCTTTATCAAGGTTGATGCGTCAAGATCTTAAGTACTTACACCGGTATTCTCTCTTACTTATAAATCCACAAACTGCACGAGATACTTTCTGCGCTTTGTCTATATACGGACATGGTACTCAACTTTCCGGTTTGGTATCATGTTTCGTTTATATGATATATCTACGACAAGATCAATCCTCTATTTCACCGGTATGTCCCGGGACTTGCGTCTATACCTTTACATCAAGGCATGACGTTTGTCCCAACATGGAAGTCCATGCCGTCTAATAGTGTAGCCATGTCTATTATTAAGGATAAGAAGCTTAGAAAGAGATCTTCTTTCCTTAGCTTTCCCTATGAGTTTTCGGTTTTCTTCATTCTTGCCGAATATCTTCGCCAAGAGTTGAGTTCGATTACTCGGTTTGGGATATGGCAAAGACTATGTGCGGTATCCTTTTGATGATGATACTAATGACTCAAGCTAACCACCATGTCACGCCTACATCTCAAAAGGTGTTGTCCGATCCCATGCCCCATATAGATGATTACATCTATTTGGTCATGAAATCGCCACCGGGCGACTATGTTGCGCTTGCATCGAGAGGGGAAGAGACGTGTGTTTGCTATAGGTAACTATATCAACCAGCGTCTCTTATACCCGTTTCATCGCTGGCTTGCGTCGTCATTCTCGTGCTCATCCCTATGGATGGCACCTTTGATCGCACCGCGCCTCTTGATCGCTTAGCGGTAGTCCTGGTATGACCTATTCTATAGATCTAAAAGCCGCCACCGATCGGTGGCCTTTTACATTAATGGCGTGCATGATCGCTTTCGCTATTCGGTGAAGAGTTTGCTATCGCTGCATCGAGTATACCTTGCGGCATAATACATTTTGAGTCTCTTTCATTCGGAAGAAACTAAATATTGCATTTGTTTGCAGGCGCCCTCTTGGGTATTACTCCTCATGGCCTTTGTTTGCTTTGTCGCATCATCTTGTGGTGTGGTCAGCAACAGTAAGAGATTTATCCTGGATCTATATTTAAGAAGTAATGCAGTGCAGAGCTGCTACAATTGCATTAGCACCTTCTAACATTTCTCCTCAATCCACCTCAAACCAATCAAATACCATTTAAAGGGAAGGGCACTGCTCCCCAATTTCTATTCTTTGTTATCTGCACTCAAACTTATCTGCTCCAAACGCGAGAGTCATTCTTTCGATTCAAAGAGAGCGATAATCCAAATTTTAGGCTCGCGAGGCGAATTCTTCTAAGAAATAAGAAAAGTAGGGCAATAGTTGACTCTTCACACTTACCCCATCCCCGCTTTCATTGAAAATAGCGTCAATAAAATGATCAAAAACAACCTGTCGAGTTCGCTTCTCCTTCCTTTTTTTGGTGTTTAGGATGTTCAGCTTGATATAAGAAGAGAGGGAAAGGGGAATCAAGGCTAAATGGATAAAAGGCTTCCATCACCAGAAGCCTTTCTTATACTTTATTTATTCTATGCTATTTCCCCCTCTCTCACCCAAGTCCTAGAAGTGAATGAGGAATGATTGAACTTCTTCAATGCAATGAGACGCTAAAGCCCTTAAATCAAGGAAATCCCAATGCTTCTCTTATTCAATGAGTTCAATCCGCCTTTCTTACCCCTGATCCCGCTCTTAATGAGCCAAGAGAAGTGCATGAAATGGTGGAGCTACCATTGGTCAACAAGTTGCGTGAGACTTGAGATCCACTTTGCTTTCACGATTTTCCCTTGACATTCCATAAATGAATTCATCTTCCGCTTTGCACCGACTCCATTCCTAAAGTCCGTGGTCTTCGATCATAAACTATCTCTCCTCTCGATAAAGTAAGGTTATTTATTCCTAAAATCCGTGTTAGTCAAACTCCAACTAAAGCGGAAAAGAGGAGAAAATGAGCTCACAATCCTAAGATAAGAGTGTGCTTCAAGCACAAGTCGAGTTTCCAAATTTGGACTTCTAACATAAGATGCAAATCAAACTCATCTTCCGACAAATAAATAATCTCTTTAGCTTGACCGATAGTTGCCAAACCGATTTGCGCCTCCTTCCTTTCCAGGGGGCGGTTATCGCTCAAAAGACAGGCGTGAATCGTCTACCTCGCCGTACCAAGCCAAGGGCTAGGGCTTTATCCGAACAAGGACTCCGCGGGTGTAGAAGGGAGGGCTTCCACAGAGTCCGACGGAGGAAAAGAGAAGTAGTAAGCTCGGCAGAGCGAAGGAAAAGCCTTAAGAGAGCGGGGTAGGCGGAAGAGTCGGGAAGCGACATTACGTTGAAGGATCTCAAGGTGGTTGAAGGTACATTCCTTATTCTCTCTTTCTTTTAATTACTCGATCTGATTTAGACTATTCAAATAAGTCTTTTCTTTATCCGTTCGAGAAAGCTCATTCGGGATGCTTTGATCCTTCTTTTATTCTTTAGAGGGGAGTCATCGTCATGGAAAAAGCATAACATATTTCCATTCGTGGACCCTAAAGGGGGTCAACGTGCATGTCATATACGATGGAATGAGATAGATCCCATTCTAACCCCCACCGGGCGCTCAATACCAACCATTAGAGGTGAGAAAGATTTCAAAACTTCCCGTGGATAGGAACGTCTTGAATCAACGGGCGGCAGATGACGGGGACTTTAGCGAACGAGCAATCTCCAATTCCCCGCGAATCACTCTACTCTTCCCCGCGAACCATTGATGAGCCACCAGCTTGGCTTGTTTGTTTAGTTTGGTTTTTTCTTTCTCTCGAGTAATGCCCTCGGGTTTGATGGTTGGGGTCAAAAATGAGCTAAGCGCCTGAGCGAAGAACCGTACCAAGGTGAGTACAGGGATGTAGTGAAGCATACCAAATCAAAAGCACTCAAATGAACCATATCGAGCACAGTGTCTCACTCTACAAGTTCGATTCGATGAGCTTTTAGCCGTGGAAAGTTTCGCTTTTGACTAAATTCGAAAGACGGGCTTTGCCTGTGCGACGAGGATGCCTTTTTAATCACCAAACGTCAAGACCTTGTAAAGACCCACCCAAAAGGGGCTCTAAATGGGCCTTTACCCCAATGCATGTAGTGAAAATAAAAGACATTATGAAAAATACATTTCTGATTCCAAGTAAAAACAGTAAACATTCAACAACCAAAACATACATTTCTAAAAGCACACTCTGATCAGAGATTTTATTAAAAACATTTAAAACATCCTCAATTCAACAAAGCTGGAATCCACAAATAATTCAGAAAAGTATCCTAGGGCTCCATGCCCGGCTACATGCATTCAGGGGAAAAATAACGAAAAGAGTCATAACATAAGAAAAGTCAGAGACGACAGCAAGTTCCCATGATCACAGCTCCTCCTTCAGCCATCCTGCCTCGCGCCATGGTTACCTGAAAGATAAGTAAGGGTGAGTAACGAATTACTCAAGAAGAATCCCCAACCGGGTACAATACGATATACATGATCATCTAGAAGATTGTATGCAAGCTATGGGTATAAACACGTAGCATAGAGCACATAGCTTAAGTCCACACTTGGACCTCGATGCCAACTCGTGGTCTTAGTCCTAATAATCCACACCACACAATACGCCCTATACGAGAACCAAGTCTCGGCCTCACCGCTCTCATCGTCGATACGAAAGGTGCACTAGCTCAAGATCCCGAGGAGCTCTCCGATCGCTACGCAGAATGAGCGTAAGGATGCACCGCGTGCTTCTACAGCACTATGGGGTGCCGGTCTAGTGGCAAGCTACCCATATCCGGATACCACGCCTAACTAAATCTCCGGATCGGTGTCACCGACATAGGGGTGTGAGACTCGACACGTGAACTATGTCACCGCACCACCGCACTGAGGCTAAGGAACGGGTCATGGTAGGCTTACACCAGAAGCCGCCCTTACCTTAACAGTGGCAATCAGGGCTACGCCGAACACGCCGAGGACGTGCTTCCGCCGGGACTAGGCATTGCCAAGTCATCATCCCGACCATTGGGGCATCGCTTAGACTACCACCCTCACCCAAGATTGCGGGGCCTACCGGTTGGGATAGCTAATCCCTCACTGCGGGGTCCAAGGACGGAGAATCGTCTCGAACGCCCTTGCCATAGATGCAAGATACTTTATGCATCGGGCCCTGATGATTCTATCTACCTCAATTCTAAACCTTGACAATAATAACGATTCAATCAATGCACCCAATACGTGCTCATCGGATACAAAGAACCTAGCATGATACTACGAAGCAAGAACAGAGATATCGAACATGCTAGAATAGAACAACCTAGCATGGGCTAACATGAGAAACAATACAAGAGTTCATGCCAATGAGAATTCGAATGTAGCACCTAGGCTAAACATGCTAGTAAACATACACAGCATACAAAACAACAATCACAAATATACCGCAGGTCCACACAACTCCGGTAAGAAATCCTTACCTTGGTCGGAAGACTTTTACACACAAATCCTAAGTCTGCGGAACAATCCCGAGCTAGCGAGCGGGAACCTAGCAAACCAACAATAATCGGCATCTAAAATATCTAAACAACAATAGAACAGCAAGCTCGGCTCGGGGAACTCACGCGCGCGACGACACGAGCTTGGGGCCGCCGCAAGCCGCCTCGGCAAGGTTGGCGCCGGGCGCGCGGGCTACGCACGGCAGGACACGCTACCGTTGCGCTACCGGCACGGCACGGACATCGCTACCGCCGCGCTACCGCACGGCAGCAGTGGACACGAGGACGCGCTGCGCGGCGAGCGCTCGACGGGCGGCGCGCCGCGCGCCGTCGGGCGAAGGCGCGCGGGCGCTGGGCGTGCGATGCGGACACGGCGAGCAACTCGGCAGGACGGACGCGCGCGAACGCTCGAGCGGCGCGCGCGGGCAAGCAGCTCGGCAAGCGGACACAACGAGGGCGCGTCGAGCGACGGCTGGACGCGCCGGCGCGCCGCGAGACCTCTCGCGCGTGCGAGCGACGCGGCGATTCGCTGGGGGCGAACGGCGAGGCCGCTGGGACAGTGCCGGGCGTCTGGCAGGCTGGCTCGACCGATCGGGCGTCGGCAGGGCTCGCTCGACCGACCGGGCGTGCGACAGGTACCGGCTCGACCGATCCGGGTCTGGTGGGCCGGGATGATGGTCGCTCCTCTCTACCGGGCCGCACAACACACACACACACACAACCCCTTTTTCTTACATTCGCCAACAAACACCCAAATGAGAAGATGAAGAAGACAAAGACTTACCCTAATGATGATGATCGAACCCAAGGAGATGCAAGGATGAAGAACTCGGCAAGGCTATGGAGATGGAGAGCTTGGGCGCCAAGAGGTGCTTTTGGAAAATAAGATGGAATAACCTAATTCTATTTCATTTAACCAAATGCACCAAAACTCCAAACTCCACTGCTTAACTAAGATGTGATGCAGAAAGAGCAACAAGAGCTCTCAATAGCTCACCGGGTCACACCACCCACCGACTTCTCGCACCACCGGGTTCAAACCCACCAAACACACTTTTAACACACCATTTTCCTTTTGCATCTCCCCATGCCCAAGCACATCCACAAAGCCTCAAAACTTACATAAATCCATCCAATAATTTTAGCAACTGAAAAAGATATAAACGGTCCCGACGGCCCGACCAAATTACTAAAATACCCCTAGGGCATACCGAAGGCCGGATGAAAACTCAGGTCGTTACAATATTCCTCCTTTTTATGACTTTCGTCCTCGAAAGTCCTTAAGACTCAAGCAACACAGATATCGCATTCTCATCCCGCCCTTCCCGCCACGAGCGCCTCCTCCGAACTCGCACTCCTTCACTAAACTTTTACCAACGGATCTCACTTCTACGCAACGCCTTCGACTCAAGACCAGAATACTCATAGGCTTCTCCTCAAGCCCAAACCCTCACTCATCCGCAAGGGCTCAAAGTCCACAATGAACAATGGGTCCGGCACATGCCGCCCCAACATCGATACATAAAAACACTGTGCACAAATTGCTACCAAACAAACTCAACCCTACAACAAATCAAGCAAACAACCGAACCTTCCAGATTCCAAAACTAAACGGCCTACTCTTACTTCACAAAAGACCAACAAACCTCAAACCTTGACTACAAAATTTCTTAACGAGATACAAACGAACCACCAATCGCGATCGATCCAAAAGACAAACTTCTCCAACTAGAACACGACCACAACACTTAAGCAACCATCTTAAGGAGACAATCGCTGTGCAAGGAACATCCAACATTCCTCTCAATAAAACCCGGAAGCAAGGACTAAACCATCGCGCAGCTATCTGCGACACAACACCTTGAGGAAAACAACTCAACAACTTACCAACCAATGCCACGGCACCTCTGTGCCAACTCACTCAAACGCGCTCTACTAACGCCAACCGGGAACTCACAACAACTAGGAACAAAGCCCGAGAAGGGCTTGCTCAGTGAACTCAACCCAAACTTATAACGAGCAACGCCGCCTCCAAGCTACTACTCAACTCTTAAAATCCAACCGGCTACTCAAGGACTTCCCTTTAAGCCTAAGCCTAACTCATCTTCCAACCGTAAGCTCCACTCCCAAAACCTCACAAGGAAAACGGATAACGACAACCTCAAAGCTTACGGATCCTCGGGCCACACGAATCCGCAAGACTACCTCGCAAGCTATCACTCGAGGTCGGCATCCAAGGAGCAACTCAACCACCACAGAGGCTAGAGGGAAAGGAAATCTTCAATCCCCAAAAGAACCAACAACTTGCCGTAACAACTCAACTCTTCATCTGGTGGCCTCCGCCCTTGCGGGAACAAACAACTCTTGTTTGCTAACAACACGGGCGTGGACCCTCTCGCAATGATCGCGCTACTCCGATCGACTACACAACTCAGGAGCTAAGTCGACTCTCGCCAAACGGGAAACGACTTCCCAAAGAAGCAAACTTCGTAAGGGCAATGAACTCCACACACGCCGCGACTTGCTCAAACCCAAGGCAACAAGAACCAACTCTCTTGGAAGCAACACCCAAGAGAAAACTCAACCAATCGGACCACCAAACCAAAACAAACAAAGACTCTCAAATCACTGAGGGAGGGGTCAACTCCCAAAACTTACTCGACTAGGAACAAGACCTTAGGGCAACGCCCTCCACCTAGAACCGAACTAGCTCTCAAAACAACAACGAACCAAATCTTGGCCAAACACTCACAAGAGGCAGAACAACCTTTATCAGCCTCTAGAACACCATCCAAGAATCCTCCTAATCGACAACGACTACTTCCAAGCAAAACAACAAACTTTTCCTTCAAGCTAGCGCTTCCACCATTAATTCCAAGACCAAGGGAGTAACTCGACAACTCCCGAAGGAAACGGCTCTTACAAGCGTGCAACCAACGGACAGAGAACTCCACATACGCCACTGCCTTGCTCCACCGAGCAACAACATCTAGACTCACGGGGCACAACAAGGGTCCATCTCGGATCGAATCTCCAAATGCCAAACGGGCACTCAACATCCTCGAAACAGAAAAAAACAACCAACATGGTACAACCACTCGCCCCACGAGCAAAACTAAACTCTAACAACTCCAATCCACACCTTGGTCAACACCAAGCATCAACTTGCCACCACACCGAAACCACTCCTGACTTTACTCCAAATAAACACTAGCTTGCTAGTCTACCAAGATCGCTAGCAACTCCACCGAGGCTACAAACTACACGCCTCCAAATAGCCAATCAAAACTCACTAGCTGGGTCTGACTGAGCTCTATAGAGGCTCTCCACAACCTAGGGTTCTTCGGCAACCCTCGACACACACACCGCCAAGCATACGATCTAATGCATAACCGCTCGAACAACAACTCCAATTTCCAAGATCCCAACCATGCCGGCCAACTCCAACTCCTTGGGAACCTAGAGGACCCAAACGCTACTGCACGCGCCATCCTCCTACTCAAAGCATCGGCCACAACATAACTTCTACCCAAGGAAGGATCCGAACAACACTCTTAGCCATGACGATCGTAAACCACGCGGCTTAGCTACCATCATCTCTTGTTCGGTTTCCAACCGAACTCCAACCAACGATCAACAAGAAGATCCGCCAACCAAGCTTAGGCCCAACTTAACAAATCTTGCCTAAGCAACAACTTGATACCACGAGCACGGTATCCTTACCACCTCAACCAAAGCCTTACAACAACCACCGAGTCCAACTTCTCAAGGAACCGAGCACGAGATCTCCAAAGCAAACCCTACATGGATCTCAAAACTCTCGCCACGGACGAACCACACAAAACACACTTGTGTGCACAACTCCCAACCTTCCTTTAGAGATCCAAGACTAACAAGCGCTTTTCCACAAAGCAACGATAACTCCCGGCAATGATACAAACACTCCAAGGAACACCAAAAGTTCCATCTCCACACGATACTGAAGCCGAGGCAACCTTACTCTACCAAGCATAATCATGCCAAACCAAACTTACTTTATACCAAGCCTCAACCAAGGGTGCTTACCCTAAGGCATCCAAAACCTCTCGCAAGGCATCGGCTCATCTCGCCTCATAGGCATCCACTCATCACATGAGCATCCAACTCGTGATCCCCATCGACCAAACTCGCATATACGATGCTCAACTCTCCTCAAATTAGGCCCTCGAAGGTAGTTGACCGCACTACCAACCACAAAGAAAATCTCTTGGCCTTAACACTAGCGCGAGACTCACGCGCACCAACATTTACCAACCGGCAACCTGCGACTTACTCAACCTCCGTAAACATCGGGAAGAGGCTCCGCTCCTCTCGAGCATCCTTTCGCTTGTAGTCCATCGACTACCACCGAACTAGCCCTATGGCACGACCTAAACGGGTGCAACCGCCATAAACAGATCCAAGGCTAAAGGAGTACGCTGAACTCCGAACGGCATAGAACCATCTGCTATGCCCAAGCCAAGCTCAAGCTCGAACCAGGACTTAGTGCCAAAGTGGCACACCAACCAATGCACCTCAAGTGCTACTACTACCAAATCCACATCCGAGGAAGCTGGGTCATTAAACAACAAAGAGCTCGCAAGGGGGCAAAGATGACCCTTCATCTCGCCTCTGCCACTAACGCGCAACTTGCCAAACAATCGGGCGATCGGGTGGAGACTCGCTAGTCCACCTCTCACAAGGGACTTCCACCACCATCCGATGAACCAAACAAAGACAGAACGGCACACCTCGGCCTCTCGAAAGCAGGGGCATCCCACACACGGATGCTAAACTCAAACTGGCCAACTACTTTACTACTAGCGGAGGACTTACTAAAACATCGAGCTCTACAGCATCCATTTGCCAACCCGGGCATCTCCATCATCGCCAACAAACTCATCCAATAAACTCACTGATCATGCCCTCCCGAAACCTCCGGGCTACAAGAGCTACTGGGGAAAAAATGTCAAAACAAACTCACACCGGGCTATCTCGTGCTCCGGACTCCTCACTACGCGCTACAAATCGCGCTGGGTCTCCGCTCTCGATAGCTAAAGACTCGCCATCAAATCTCTCATGGCCGGAGCACACTCGCTCAAGGAGTCTCACTCGAGGCGCCGCTAGCCTCTACCCCTCCTCTAGGCAACTCAACTGCCGGGGCAAATCGGCATGCGGGCTAACAACCTCGACGCGCCCTCAACATCAACACGATCGGTCCAACTCCTCGGTCGGACATGCCAAGCGCCCGCTCCTCAAGTGCGATCAACATACTCGGGCGATCTACACGAAGCACCACCACCCTCTCACTAGGGAAAAGCGAAAGAATCGGGCCACAAATGGCCAACGGAGTCTAAGCTCGCCTCCCTCTCGAACGATGTCCCGTGGCATCCGAATCTATCTGGATACCTCAACAAGCCGCTAAACAAATCGCTGCGATCGCGGAAAGTTGGCATGATGGCTCACTAAGCCCAAACCAACAACGAGTCGTAACTCGCTCGTCTCCGCTCCACAACACTACACAAGGCATACACTAGATGAAAGGTATTGTAAATTCTTAACCCTTTTCTAAAAACAAGAAACTTAGGCGCACATTGATGACCGCTTGAGTGCCGGTGATCATGGGAAAGACGACCTACAACAAAAGGTCGGTCTGACGAATCTATGACTCGAGCTCGATACCAATCAGAAAGACCCGACCCAAAAAGGGGCTCTAAATGGGCCTTTACCCCAATGCATGTAGTGAAAATAAAAGACATTATGAAAAAAATACATTTCGATTCCAAGTAAAAACAGAAAAACATTCAACAACCAAAACATACATTTCTAAAAGCACACTCGATCGTGAGATTTTATTAAAAACATTTAAAACATCCTCAATTCAACAAAGCCGAATCCACAAATAATCGTAAAAGTATCCTAGGGCTCAGTGCCCGCCACATGCATTCAGGAAAAATAACGAAAAGAGTCATAACATAAGAAAAGTCGAGAGACGACAAAGAAGTTCCCATGATCACGGCTCCTCCTTCACCATCCCGCCTCGCGCCATGGTTACTCTGAAGATAAGTAAGGGTGAGTAACGAATTACTCAAGAAGAATCCCCAACCGGGTACAATACGATATACATGATCATCTAGAAGATTGTATGCAAGCTATGGGTATAAACACAGAATAGAGCACATAGCTTAAGTCCACACTTGGACCTCGGATGCCAACTCAGGGTCTTAGTCCGGAATAATCCACACCACACAATACGCCCTATACGAGAACCAAGTCTCGGCCTCACTGCTTTATCGCCGATACGAAAAGGTGCACTAGCTCAAGATCCCGAGGAGCTCTCCGATCGGCGCCAGAATGAGCGTAAGGATGCACCGCGTGCTTCTACTGCACTATGGGGGTGCCGGGTCTAGTGGCAAGCTACCCATATCCGGATACCACGCCTAACTAAATCTCTGGATCGGTGTCACTGACATAGGGGTGTGAGACCTGGACACGTGAACTATGTCAGCCTGTACCACCGCACCTGAGGCTAAGGAACGGGTCATGGTAGGCTTACACCAGAAGCCGCCCTTACCTTAACAGTGGCAATCAAGGCTATCGCCGAACACGCCGAGGACGCGTTTACCGCCGGACTAGGCATTGCCAAGTCATCATCCCGACCATTGGGGCATCGCTTAGACTACCACCTCACCCAAGATTGCGGGGCCCTACCGTTGGGATAGCTAATCCCTCACGGGGTCCAAGGACGGAGAATCTGTCTCGAACGTCCTTGCCATAGATGCAAGATACTTTATGCATCGGGCCCTGATGATTCTATCTACCTCAATTCTAAACCTTGACAATAATAACGATTCAATCAATGCGGTCCAATACGTGCTCATCGATATACAAAGAACCTAGCATGATACTACGAAGCAAGAACAGATATCGAACATGCTAGAATAGAACAACCTAGCATGGGCTAACATGAGAAACAATACAAGAGTTCATGCCATCCAGAATCGAACAGAGCACCTAGGCTAAACATGCTAGTAAACATACACAGGCATACAAAACAACAATCACAAATATACCGCGAGGTCCACACAACTCCGGTAAGAAATCCTTACCTTGGTCTCCAGACTTTTACACACAAATCCTAAGTGCGGAACAATCCCGAGCTAGCGAGCGGGAACCTAGCAAACCAACAATAATCAAAGATCTAAAATATCTAAACAACAATAGAACGAAGAAGCTCGGCTCGGGGAACTCACGCGCGCGCGACGACACGAGCTTGGGGCCACTGCAAGCCGCTCGGCAAGGCCGGGCGCTGGCCGCTACCGGCACGGCAGTGGACACGCTACCGGTTGCGCTACTGGCACGGCACGACGGACACGCCACTGCCGCGCTACCGCACGGCAAGCAGGTGGACACGCGCGCGCGCGGCGAGCGTCTCGACGGCGGCGCGCGGCGCCAGGCGTCGGGCGGCGCGCGCGGCGCCGGCGTCACGATGCGCGACACGGCGAGCAACTCGCAGCGAGGACGCGCGCGCGCGAACGTCTCGAGCGAAGCGCGCGGGCAAGCGGCTCGCAAAGCGGACACGGCGAGGGCGTGCGAGCGACGGCCGGACGCGCCGGCGCGGGCGAGGACCTCTGGCGTCGCGGCGAGCGACGGGCGATCCGCTGGCCGGGCGAACGCGCGAGGCCGGGCTGACAGTGCCCGCGTCGGCGGCAGGTGCTCGACCGATCCGGGCGCGGCGCTCGGCTCGACCGATCCGGGCGTGCGACGAGTGGCCGCTCGACCGACCGGGCGTCGGCGAAAGCTGGCCGGGATGATGGTCGCTCCTCTACCGGGCCGCACAACACACACACACACACAACCCCTTTTTCTTACATTCGCCCAACAAACACCCAAATGAGAAGATGAAGAAGACAAAGACTTACCCTCTTAATGATGATGATCGAACCCAAGGAGATGCAAGGATGAAGAACTCGGCAAGGCTATGGAGATGGAGAGCTTAGGCGCCAAGAGGTGCTTTTGGAAAATAAGATGGAATAACCTAATTCTATTTCATTTAACCAAATGCACCAAAACTCCAAACTCCACGGTTAACTAAGATGTGATGCGAAAGAGCAACAAGAGCTCTCAATAGCTCACCGGGTCACACCACCCACCGACTTCTCGTACCACACGGGTTCAAAACCCACCAAACACACTTTTAACACACCATTTTCCTTTTGCATCTCCCCATGCCCAAGCACATCCACAAAGCCTCAAAACTTACATAAATCCATCCAATAATTTTAGCAACTGAAAAAGACATAAACGGTCCTGACGGCCCGACCAAATTACTAAAATACCCCTAGGGCATACCGGAAGGCCGGATGAAAACTCCGGGTCGTTACGGACTGCAATGAGTCCTACCACGTTAAGGGAGAGCACCCAACCGCTTGTTGACACGTGAGGGGAAATAGGAGTCCGAGGTGGCGGATTGACCACTAGAGCCCTATGGTAGTGATGGTTGGTCCCACTACTTCTTCGAGTGCCTTTTACGCTTAGCGTCGGAAAGAGGTGCTTCTACAAATAAGGTGCTAAAACCTAAAACTAGGCGAACTTACTTCGGAACTTAAACGAATCAATTCCCACTTGACCCATTCTTCCTGATTGCGCTAGCATCATCCTGATACTCTGAAACAGAGATTCTTCCAACTTCGCTCTCGGGGCGAGCTTGTAGACTATTGAATTCCAACTTCGAGCTCCTTCTACTCGCTTACTACCGTGTGCCTATTTGGAGCTTTTCACGATCAAAGTCAAACGTTTGTCGGTGGCAACATCGGCATGCGTTATATAAGACTTTCATCGCACTCTGACCGCCCATACTAATGAAGAGCTCCTTACCCTTATTCAATATTCCATACCTCATAATCGTATGATATATTGAATTTGGAATATACCATACAATTCCTTAAGGCCATAGAACCCTGCTCAATAGTAGGACAAAGATATCCCGACACGGATGTATAAATGAAATAGCCGTAGTAGCTTCTAAATGAAAGAGAGACTACTTTCAATTAAACAACCGAACTTGAGAAGTCAATTTATAGTAGTACCGAAAGGTAAGTGCAGGCGGAGCCAAGAGGTAAGTCGCTAGTGCTTCAATACATATGATGGCTTCATAGACCATGTAAACTATTATACGTCAATGGTCGTCTTAGCTTCAATACCTCCATTTGTGGACATAATATGTTAAATCAAAGAGGCGGTACACTCACTTTAAAGAGTTATAGGATCCTGTGCCGCAAGGATTCAAAGGAGCAATGTTACCAGTGGTCCGGCGTACCTTACGTCAAGGGAGCTAAAACGGTACTCTATGTGTGAATTGTTAGCCCCAACTACACTCGGGGAAAGGAAAAGAGTCAATCCCAGTCGCGATGGGACCGAGTCGATCGATTGGTTCAAGAGAGCCAAGCGACGAAGTAAGCGAAAGCATACACTAGCGGCCCGCACTCCAAAGACCTTACGAACATCCATCCCTTGTGCCAAAAAGAGAGAACGCAGAGAACGACCCTCGATAGTCCTTCAATTGTTATGGCATCCTCTTTCGACGCTCCGAGATGCTTGGTCTTCGAGGAGTTAGGGGCTAAGTATGAAGCGATTAACCAACCTTCTTTGTCTTTGGAAGGGCATTACTATGAATTATGTTTCCCGCCTAAGTAGAGCCAAGATTTTTGCTTTTTTCCATTATTGAATTGTTTTGTTTTTACTATCACCCTTATCTTATTAAAACAATAGAAAGGGGCAACTTGTCTTAGGTCAGGTACTACTTCCTAGCGCGCGAAGAACTACCAATTATCTATTTTGAAGACCTTTCAATTTCAATGTACCCCTATCTATATAAAGGTGGAAGCAAAGCAGTATGAGACGAAGACTAGGATCGCTCGGATGGCATAAGACCATGACACTAGCTTTCATTACCTCAATAACGGAGAAAGTTCCACTTGGTCCGAGAAAGCTGCTCAAGCATTCCGCGGAAGTCGACCACGGAATGTAAGCCACATGATATGAATCCTCTTGTGTTGACCGGCTTAATCTTGGGGAAGGAAGGAGTGTCTACAAGAGATACCGGGTGATGTGATCTGGGAGCCCGCTATAATCTCTACTTCTCTTTTCACCTTGCTCAACCATGCTCACAGATAGAAACTTGATAGAAAGATAGTGCCTCAAGCTTATGAACAAGCCGAGATAGCCCTACTCTAAGTCATTTTCCCGCCTAAGGGTAGTGAGTGGCCTCACTTGATAGAGGCCCGAGCGTCTGGCTTTCGATTGTTGTTTAGTGAATGGATACCTTTTCGGTTGAAGTTCCCGTTGTTAGTCGTCGAATGGCCGGTTGAAAGTAACGAAGCAAAGGAAAGATAGAGGAACGGAGTGGAAGATGAGCTTTTCAGACGTTATCCCCTTTCCCTTGTTGCACATGTCCGATCTTTACCTTAGTCATTTGCAGAGGGCTTTGGCACCTTTGATAAGCGGTGGCGGCTCACTCGCTTTCAAGGAGCAATCCGTCTTGGTTTCAATGGAGTTCAAGGTACAGTCCTCATCACGAAAGATCGATTCTACTACGAGGGTTTAGCGCATAAACCGCTTGGAGAAGGACCGAACTTCGGATATCCGAGCTTAACACTAGCTACTGACTTCTAATTCTAACTAAGATAGGCCGACCGAGACTCTATACCAAAACGACCTTGCCACCCTCTTTTTCACTCCGGTTCGGGTAAAGAAGTGACTCAGAAACGGCAAAAGCTTCCCGCTCGAGCCGCACCGTGCTTCTAGCTCTAATCGACCTGAAGAGGCATTTTTGGACGAATCCTTCCCGAAGGCATGGAAGCTTTGATTCTAATCATGGATGGCATGATTTCAAAGTCCTACGTACTCTCTTTGTAATGAAGACCTATAAGATCTCTCACATTCCTACCGGCTTCATGCCGAAAGTATGGACTCTTTTTATATGATTTTCCCTGTTTTGTAAAAGAAAGTTCGTGCTTTATAGGTTCGTGGAACTATCGCTCGAGAAGTAAGTAAGCTCGAGGTTCCAATGGAGGACCGATAACCAACCGGTGTATGATTTAGAGTTGATTCGATCTCCTCTTCAATTGTTCGTTTGAGAAAGATCCTCGATCCGCCAGAGCCAAACCCGGATCGGTGCATTCCTCATTCAACTCGGATAAGCTAGTCTAATTCTCTCTGGATCAATCCTCGGTCTCGTATACCCGCATCTCATCATATAGAGAATAGATTCCTTTTGAATCTGTGCGTGCTTCCGTAAAGAACTTTCCAGTGCGTGAATCAAGATTCATTTAATTGAATCGAACACTAATCAAATTTCACATTCATCAAGTGTGAATTCTAACTAACTTCAAAACGATTCTTTAGGATTTTAGGCCTACAGTTACTGGCTCGCATCCCCTCGGGGACTCGCTTTCACTCCTTAGGTTTATCGATCGATTAAAGAAGGAAGATGAAGAAAGAACTCAACTTGTTATATATGAAATTTTCCGTCTCAAGGGAAAGCAGCTTGATGCTTACTTGATTGCGATTGATTATTACTTGATTCTTTGGTATAGGCCTCCCCTACTAATAGGAATGTGACCGTCCTCTATCCCTAGTTGTAATCGACCTTTCCCGAGAAGAAGAGGATACTAGGGGATATAGCTAGTAAATGGAACTCCAACTCCTCGCTCCTAACTCAACTATGCCCAGATAATCTACTAAAGAACTTCATTCGTTGGCCGAAGCCGGCTCACTTCATTCTGAAACTCCTCTTTCTATACTTAATCAGAAGAACTAGAACTCTTTTCTTTACACTTAGTCCTAGAAGCCCGAGACTAGCAACCAATAGGAGAAGAGGACCCTAGCAACAATAGCAAGAGCACCACTGCTGCGAGTAGAAGAACAAGGATACTAGCATCCGTAGAAGGAGCAGGTACATTTCCAAGAGGACCCTTCCTTGCTTGAGGATGCCACCCTTGAACTCAAAGCGGACGTAACAACAAGGTTAACTCATCGAGCGAGAACTCCTTGGTTTCACTCTGTTGCACTATGGCATAAAGGTTTGCTCTTTTTCCTACTGGTAGGAGTACTGCCCATTCTTAAAGATATAAAAACAAGTCATTTTTTTGAATAGTTGAATAGTCCGCCCCCCTCTGATCCAAGCTTATCTCCGATTCCTCTAGGTCTCGAGAAGAGAGGGAAGTCTTATATATCTGATGATTAAGTCTAGAAAGACCTCTTTTCCATTACCACTTGAGTCCAGGTAGTACCGGGGACTTGTACCATAAAAGACTCGACCGGAGATTCCTCCAAGTAGCCATGGTCCATTACTCAAGACCAGTGCCCTTCAAGAATTGGAATCGGAAAGACACTCCTTTGACCGCGACAAGGTCATAAACTCTCCACATAAGACCAAGCGAGTTAGATTTGCATCCTTCGGCTCGATCCTCCAGATCGCATAAGCACGGCCGTGTCAAAGAAGCTACTTATCCGGACATCCGGTTGCATAGCGATCAGTAGTACTGTGTGAGAGTACGCTAGCCACTCCTTCATCCACGGCCGTAAGATTGACCACTCGATAAAGTCCTTGACCTTCTCGGTGGCAAAGAGGTCATCCGGTATCAACCTTAGCTCCTTTGGGCGCATTTCTTCACGTAAGAAGTGAATAATATAAGCCCGAAGATAGGGGTACCTCGTAGGACCTCGACCCAACCACCACTCTAAGGTGGGGCCGCGGAGGCTTCGTGTACATGGCGTACACCCGACTATCGTGCTGGTTCCGTAATGGTCTAAGCGCGCGAGACTCGATATCCCGCACTTTTTGACACGGGCCAATGTTGAGAACCTTCGGCAAGGATACTCACCGGTTCACGACCATCGGCCGTAAGGATGGTGTGTGTTCGGGCAGTACTAAGAGTCACGTAAGATGGCTTCTCTCGAACAAATGGCACTTCAAAGATATTAAATCAATGCCGGTCATGGAGTTCACCACCACCGACGCGAATGAGCGGTCAAAGAAGGCTGAAATACCTCAAAGAGGAAGTACAATGGCCACCTATCTCAGTAGAGCGACTTCAAGTCGAAGGAAGAAGAGGTCGAACTCCCAACTAACCTATCAAGAGGTGCTTTGTTTGATGGAACGTCCATAGGAATACGGGAGCACTTCCATAAGCCGATCCATGAAGCGGCTTGGCAACCGCTTGATTGATGTAGTTACCAATAGCGAATATCCTCTCGCTTACCCTCCTTCAACCACCGACTTAACCTTCCTGGATGCCATTGGCAAATCGAGAAGAGGTAACCTTTGCACCGATCTTAGACTCAAAGAAGTCAAGATCGAAAGCACTAAACAATTTCTTGTTAGGGTCCCGCATACCGAATTCTCTCGTGCCACAAGATGCCGGCCAGAGGACCATTCTTCCCTTCGAGCGTGAATAAAGCGCGGGGAGGTGGGCATAAGAAGACATCTCTAACATTTAAGCGGGAAAGGAAGAACGAACTCGTCGATACTTCCGCCCCAATCTAACGAGACATCTCGCCCAATTGATCATTCATCCGGTCATATGTAGGATTAAAAGCCGTAGTCTCTGTCTCGGTCAATCGCCTGGTGAATGATGGAAGAATCAATCTCCGCCAATAAAATAAGGCAATCTTTTGTTTGAATGTCTAGATGGATTCCAATCGGTAGGTACTTCGATCGACCTTTCTTCTCCCTCTCCTTCCGGGAGAGCTCATCGCAACACTATAAGATAGCCGCATGCTTTCCCGAGGCGAGTTATGACAAGCTCTGGTGCCCCCGATGGATGTTTGAAGCCCTCACGACACGGAATTGCCTCACGTGCTCAAATCCACACAAACGCTTTCGAGCTCGGATGACGAAACTAGCCACTTTTTTCCGCTTCTTTCAATTTCCTTACATTAACGCTGAAGGAGAGACTTTACCTTTACTTAGAGAGAGGCTGCAATACTACGCTCTTCCGTGCTCGTAGGTTGACTTCCCTTATGCATCCAGTACGCTTCACTAATGTGAATAGGTTATCTGAGAAGGGTGGGTTGGTTATACACTCTTATGCGCGTTCCTTCTTGAACCTTTTGGTATGTATTGCCCCTAACTATAGATCGGATCCACGGACGAGAAACTCAATTCCGCATCTCTTCTGAGTCGTCGGACTATCCACCAAGGGATTCGTGGAATTTCTGTGGATTGCGTTGGAGAAATCTACCAAAGCTAGGCGGATAGATAGACTCCTTTCCATTTGCTAAGGGAGAGCAAGAAACAAAATCAAATGATTCTTTTTAATCAGCGCCCCCTTTCTTTTGGGTATGCGGGTACTAAGAGTCCTCTCACTACCAACCAAATGGACATCATCCGGTTGAGTCTTGCCGGTATCAACAACAAGAAAAAAACAAGCAAATGGAAACAAAGACTAACTATGGCTCTTGGCCCGCATAACGTCCTAGGCGTAGGGAGATCAGAGCAAGAGGGAATGCCTAGACGACGTTTTTCTTCCCGGCACTGTAAGTAGATCGAGAGGTCGTTCGCCCCTTGTCCCTGAATATGGGTAATATGTTCTCAAAAAGGTTGCTCCAATCGACCTAGGTAGCGATCGATCCCGATTCGCGAGAGAGAACAAGATGACAAGCGAGCGTACCTTTGTTCGCTTCTTCTCCACCAAGCACGGAAGTTTAAGGATAATCGTAGGTCGGTGGCTACCTAAGGAAACTCCGATTCGATCCGCCCCGGTACCGGGAGGCATCTACCTCATCCCGATCACAAGGAGAGGTTCACCATGATGGGGGTACTTATTTTTTTCCCTTCCTGAAAGAATGAAATGCATAGGGGACCATCCTTTTGTTGCGGCATGCTCCCCGAGATTTACTGGATTCGCGAGGGGCCTCGTGCCATACTTAGTTGATCGACAATGACAAAGGCTTACGAAACTAAGTAGGACCTTTTGAATCTTAAGTAGTGGTGCTTTGCTCTGACTTATTTATATAAACAAGGGTAAAGCAAGGTCCGACGCTACGCTTAAGCTTGCTCCTTTCCTTGAACTATGATTAGGAACGTAAATATAGAATATCTAAGGTAAACATTCAACTCTTGGCCGCAAGCAAATGCGCCATTTGCGCTTCTTTCCTCTCCTTTCATGTTAAGTCGATTCCTCCTCCTTCTCCTATACGATCTCATGCTTTGCACTGTAATAGAAACACGGGGAAAGAAAGAAGGAAACTCTGTCAAGCGGCATTCTTCGCACCTCTCTCCCGAACAAGCAACGGCCGAAGCGCTAGCGCGGCCAGCTGCGCGCTGCTAGCAACGCGCATCCGTTTTCTTGCTCCTTCTACACCTTACGGTCGAGCGGCTTCGCCCCTATCGGTCTACTTAAGCCCCGATCCTGTAAACAAGGTCAATTGGCTTCGCTGCGCTTGCTTGCTACGCCATTGCGCATACGATCCAAACCTCTCCCCGCTCTCCCTATTGGTCGATTCCTTCTACACCTTTGCGTAGCGTAGTAGAATTCAGGCTACGCACCGACGCTCTCTTATCTATTAGCCTAAGCGTCTTCGCTAACTCGCTCGCCTACTATACCCTACTATACAATACATTAGTAGGGTTAGGCTAACTCACCGCTTACTTCTACTAATGTAGGGCTAAGTAGCGCCTTTTCCTTTAGGTCCAACGTGGCGTTGACAAAGAAGAACAGACGGTTAAAAGACAAATAATCTTTATATATATAAATATATATAGGCCAAACAAGAAGCTACCCTTCCTCTTGATCTCGAGGTGCGAAGAGAAAGATCTCTTTTATGACTTCCACTTATCGATCCGGCCGGAAAAGTGACCAGACAGGGCCCTATTGATGAATGAAAGAAAGGGTTTCGAGCCCTAGCCCCGTAAGCCCACACACAGTAGAGTAGATCGTTCAACACCATGCGGCACAAACCCATTTTTGACCTATTGGTCCTAGTATCATAGGCGACCGAGCGGCGCCCCTAATTACTAGACCAACCCGCTATAATAATTCCATAAACACCTAGCGAAGATATGGCAAACAAATAAAGTAGCCCTATGTTCGGATCGACAATACCATACCATAATCAAAAGGTACAACGGCCCGAGCGACCGGACTTAACATAAATGTAGCCACTGGAGCCATTCTAAAAGGGAGAAATTTGCACTACTTGGTGAAAGAGGTTCTTTTAGAATCAATTTCAAACCATCTGCTAGAGGTTGTAACAATCCGAACGATCCCACTACATCGAGACCCTTTCGACGTTGCACAAAAAAGCCATTACTTTACGTTCACCTAGCACTAAAAGGCTACTCCTAGTAGAAGTGGTAGAATTATTCCAAGTATTTCACCGGGACTGCTATTTACGTTTTCGATTTTCTATTCATCGGCGATCCGCCCGGTCGACCCGATCATGATATTTCAGCGACGATCCGGCACGGTCGACCCAATCATGATATTAATGGATCGGACCTTTTCTCGAAAAACACCTGATCCCGAGAAGAGTTGAAGATGGTGCAAGATCGAATCCTCTTACCTTACTTCAATGGAAGCTTAGCCCGCCTCACTTGCTTTCTTTCTTGCATAAGGGCATAAACGAAGTCAGCGGATTTCCTTCTAACTAGCGGTGAGAGTAAGCAAGCTACCTTCATTCAACAGATTTGTGGTTTAGTCAATAACATGCTCTGGTCGGGAATCTTTGCTCTTCTCTTTTGCATTTCCGCTCGCCGCGTTCTTTTTGTGTCCGTCCAGTATCGCAAAGTTTGGTCGACGCCACCGTAATGGTTGAAAATAGGGGCCAACCAAGACCCTAATAAAGCTTTGTTCGATAAAGCAAACGATTCGTTCCGACAACCGGACCCAGATTAATCAGAAAGACCCACCCAAAAGGGGCTCTAAATGGGCCTTTACCCCAATGCATGTAGTGAAAATAAAAGACATTATGAAAAATACATTTGATTCCAAGTAAAAACGAAACATTCAACAACCAAAACATACATTTCTAAAAGCACACTCGATCGAGATTTATTTAAACCATTAAAACAATCCACAAGTACCAATATGTCGGAATCCATAAAACGTAAGAAAACATCTTGGGGCTCTGTGCCCGCCTACATGCATTCGGGAAATAATAAAAAGTGAAGAGTCATGATAATTAAAATAAAACAATCGAGATGACAAAGAGTTCCATGATCATAGCTCCTCCTTCACCATCCTGTCTCCCGCCTTGATTACACGTGGAAAACCACGGAATAAGGGTGAGTAACGAATTACCCAGTAAGAATCCCCAACCGGGGTACAATACGATATACATGATCATCTAGAAGAATGTATGCAAGCTATGAGTACAAACACAGAGCGGAGCACATAGCTAAGTCCACACTTGGACCTCGGATGCCATCTCGTGGTCTTAGTCCGGAAAAACCACAACACACTAAACGCACTATACGGGAACAAGTCCCGCCCTCGGCTTCATCACTCGACACGAAAGGTGCAATCGCTCAAGATCCCGAGGAGCTCTCGATCGGCGCCAGTAATGAGCGTAGCGCGCGCACCGCATGCTCACCGCAAACTCGGGGTGCCGGGTCTAGTGGCAAGCCGCCCGTGTTCGATCACCATGCCTAACTAAATCTCTACGGATCGGTGTCACCGACATAGGGGTGTGAGACACGACACGTGAACTATGTCACCTGTACCACCGCACTGAGGCTAAGGAACCGGCCGTGGTAGGCTTACACCGGTGAAGCGGTCCTTGCCCTAACAGTGGCAATCAAGGGCTACGGCCGAACACGCCGAGGACGTGTCGATCATTGCCGGACGAGGCAATGCCAAGTCATCATCCCGACCGTTGGGGCATTTAACGATCGCCACCCTCACCCAAGATTGCGGGGCCTACCGGTTGGGATAGCTAATCCCTCACGGGTCCAAGGACGAGAACTGTCTCTCGAACGTCCTTGCCATAGATGCAAGATACTTTATGCATCGGGCCGGATGATTCTATCTACCTCAATTCTAAACCTTAACAATAATAACGATTCAATCAATGCGGTCCAATACGTGCTCATCGGATACAAAGAACCTAGCATGATACTACGAAGCAAGAATGGATATCGAACATGCTAGAATAGAACAACCTAGCATGGGCTAACATGAGAAACAATACAAGAGTTCATGCCATCGAAATTGAGCGAGCACCTAGGCTAAACATGCTAGTAATCATACACAGCATACAAAACAACAATCACAAATATACCGCGAGGTCCACACAACCCCTGTAAGAAATCCTTACCTTGGTCTAAGACTTTTACACACAAATCCTAAGTCTGCGGAACAATCCCGAGCTAGCGGCGGGAACCTAGCAAACCAACAATAATCAGCATCTAAAATATCTAAACAACAATAGAACAACAAGCTCGGCTCGGGGAACTCACGCGGCGCGACGACACGAGCTTGGGGTCAGCGGCAAAGCCCAACTCGGCAAGGTCGCGCGCCGCCGCTACCGCACGGCAGGAGACACGCTGTATTTGTTGGCGCTACTTGCACGGCACGGACAACGCCTACTTGCGCTACCGCACGGCAGCAGCAGACACGCGCGCGCGGCGCGAAGCGCTCTGGCGAAGGCACGCGCAGGCGCCAGGCGTCGGCGCGCGCGGCGCCGGCGCTCGCGCGGCGCTGCGCGCTGCGGGCGAGCGTCAGCGCCGCGGCGCCGGCGTCGCGATCGCGGACACAGCGAGCAACTTCAGCGAGGACGCGCGCGCGCGCGAACGTCTCGAGCGGCGGCGCGCGGCGAGCAGCTTCGGCAAGCGGACACGGCGAGGGCGTGGCGAGCGATCGGCTGACGCGGCTTTGCGCTGGCGAGGACCTCTGGCGTCGGAAGCGATCGGGCGATCTGCTTCTTTGGCGAACAGCGAAATGGCTGGGGGACAGTCTGGGCGTCTGGCAGTACCGGGTTTCGACCGATCTGGGCGTCGCGGCAGGGCTGGTTCGACCGATCGGGCGTCTGGTGAATGGCCGGGATGATGGTCGCTCCTCTCTACCGGGCCGCGCACAACACACACACACACACACACAACCCCTTTTTCTTACATTCGGCCAACAAACACCCAAATGAGAAGATGAAGAAGACGAAGACTTACCCTAATGATGATGATCGAACCCAAGGAGAGGCAAGGATGAAGAACTCGGCAAGGCTATGGAGATGGAGAGCTTGGGCGGCCAAGAGGTGCTTTTGGAGAATAAGATGGAATAACCTAATTCTATTTCATTTAACCAAATGCACCAAAACTCCAAACTCCAAGGTTAACTAAGATGTGATGCGAAAAGAGCAACAAGAGCACCTAATGGCTCAATTGGCACACCTCTCTACAAGCTTCCAGAGACCCGGTTCAAACCCCGGCACAATTTCCTTTATTTTTACTTTTGCAACAAACCTTGCTCAAACCAAACCACAAACCCCTCCAAAACCTACAAAAACCATCCAATAATTTTAGTAGTGGAAAAGACACAAACGACCATGACGGCCCGACCAAATTACCAAATTACCCCTAGGGCATACCGAAGACCGGAAGAAAACTGGTCGTTACAATATTCCCTCCTTTTATGACTTTCGTCCTCGAAAGTCCTTAAAACAAACATTTCGAGGTAATGCAACCTCATCTCGTCTTCCCGCTCCCAAGTGGCTTCCTCGTAACCCCGATTCTTCCATCGAACCTTTACTAAACGAATCTCGCGATTCAGCAGCGTCTTGGTCTCAAAGGCAAGGATCCTCACCGCTTCTCCTCGAAGTTCAAATCCTCATTCACCGCAAAGGCTCAAAGTCCACAATGTGCGACGGGTCCGGCACATACCGCCTCGAAGATCGATACATGGAAAACACTATGCACTGCTGATAGTGACGGAGGTAGGGCTAACCGGTAGGCAACTCGCCAATCCTCTCTAGGATCTCAAATGGACCAACAAAGCGGGGACTCAACTTCCCACGCTTACCAAACCTCGAGAACACCTCGCATCGGAGCAACCTTAAGGAACACATGCCGACCAACCTCAAACTCCAAATCTCGACGCCGAACATCGGCGTAACTCTTCTCGCTGCTCTGAAATGTCAACATACGAGCTCTAATCTTCTGATTGCACCATTGGTCAATCTGCGATAACTTCGGGACCCAAAACTGTCTATCACCAACCTCTTCTCGTAACACGGGGACCGACAACGCTTACCATACAATGCCTCGAATGGAGCCATCTCAATCGACGATCGTAACTATTGTTATAGGCAAACTCCATCAAAATCTGAATCGGTCCCAATCGCTGGAAATCCAACACACAAGCCCTCAACATATCCTCGAGAATCGATTCACTCTCTCGGTCGACCATCCGTCCCGAGGGTGAAAAGTCATCTTTGAAATCGCACTCTGTGCCCAAACCCTTCGGGCGCTCTCCGAAACGAGAAGTGAACCGCGAGTCACGATCGACACAATCCTCACCGGCACACCATGATAACGGATGATCTGCTCCAAAACAATGCGCCCACTGTTCCACGGTATAAGTGTCTCTCACCGGAATGAAGTGTGCGCTCTTGGTCAAACGGTCGACTATCACCCAAATCGAGAGAACTTCCTCGAGTCCTTGGCAAACAAGATATAAAGTCCATAGAGATCTCTTCCCATTTCCATCGGGTACACTCGATGCATTTGCAACAAACTCGCTGCCTCTGCTGCTGGTGCCTTCACTTGCGACAAGTGAGACACCTACCGACAAACTCTGCCACATCTCTCTTCATTCCCATCCACCGGAAGGTCCGCTTAAGGTCTCGATACATCTTGGTACCCCGGTGCCAAGCAAAAGAAAGAACAGTGGGCCTCAGAGAGCAACTCGGCTCATGAAACTCGCAATGTCCGGAACACACAACCGCCTCTATAAGTCAACCCACCGCCCTGGGAATACACAAAGTCAAAGTCACCGTCAAGCACTAACTCACAACCAATCTCTTAAGTGCGGGGTCACCCAACCGGGTCCATCTATAATCCATTTGCCGAATCGACGGTGAGCAGTCAACTAAGCTACCTCGGCGGTAACCTCTCCCAACAACATCGCAACCTCGCCCGCTCGAACTCTCTCTCGCAAATCCGGGCTGGGAACTCAACAACGCCGCAGAGTGCGGCGTCTTTCTGCTTAAAGCATCGGCCACTACGTTGGCTTTACCCGATGGTACAAAATCTCGCAGATCATAATCCTTTACCAACTCTAACCATCTCTCTCGCTCATATTCAACTCCTTCGAGTAAACAGATACTTGAGGCTCGGTGATCGGTAAACATCTGAATCCGCTCACCATACGGTAATGCCTCCAAATCTTCATTGCAAACACCACTGCCGCCAACTCCATATCATGAGTCGGGTAGTTCTGCTCATACGGCTTCAAACTGACGGGAAGCATAGGCAATGACCTTCCGTCTTTGCATCAACACACAACCTAAACCAAACTTGGAAGCATCATCAGAGACCACGAAACCACACTCCCCTCTCCGGATCGCCAACATCAGTCTTGAAGTCAAACTACGCTTGAGCACGGCAAAGCTCTCATCACACTGCTTGTCCCAAACAAACTCGACACCCTTCCTCGTCAGACGCAGTGAGGGGCGAGGCTAAAGCGAAAAAGTCTCTTGACGAACCGACGGTAGTAACTCGCCAAACCCGAAAAGCTGCGAATCTCAAGAATCGAAGTCGGCTTGGCCCATGAACTCACGGCCTCAATCTTCGCGGGGTCCACGGCTATACCATCTCTCGAAACCACGTGGCCTAGGAAGGCCACCGCTCCAACCAGAAATCACATTTGGAAAACTTCGCATAAAGCCGGGTTTTCCTCAAAGCCGCCAATACTCGTCTCAAATGCTCGCATGGTCTTCTTTAGACCTCGAATAAATCGAGAGAATATCGTCAATGAACACGATGACGAAGCCGTCCCAAAAATGATTTGAACACCCTATCCATCATGTCCATGAACGCTTGGTGGGGCATTGGTCAATCCAAACGACATAACCACAAACTCATAGTGACCATATCCGGACTGAAAGTCGTCTTAGGAATGTCGGCATCCCCGATCCGCAAATCGATGGTAACCGGATCTCGATCTATCTTGGAGAACACAGAAGCTCCACTGAAGGCGATCGAACAAATCATCGATACGGGGCAACGGATACTTATTCTTCACTGTCACCTTATTAAGCTCGCGCGTAATCAATACATAAGCGCATCGAACCATCCTTCTTTTTCACGAACAGAATCGGTGCTCCCCACGGGACACACTCGGACGGATGAACCCTCGGTCTAACATCTCCCTGCAAATCGAATCTTCGCCCTTTAACTCACTGGCGCCATGCGATCACGGAGCCTTCGAGATAGGGAGGGTCCTCGGCTCGAGCTCAATAATGAAGTCAACCTCTCTCTTGGGGCAACCCGGTAACTCCTCGGGAAACACGTCCGCAAACTCTGCACGACCAGTACGATCATCAGATAGCGAGGCGGCTCTTCCCGCACAACTTGGCTAGATAGCCCCAAGCTCCATGAGCTAGCAAACGACGAGCTTTCACGGTGACACCATCGGCGGGCAAACTCCACCACTGGACTCCACGAAACTTAAAGCTAGGCCGACTGGCGGCTGAACACTACTTCTTTCGGTGGCAGGTCAATCAACGCGTGGTTAGCGACTAACCACTCCATACCAAGAATCACATCAAAACCGCTCATAGGCGGAACTATGAGCGTAGCCACAAGCAACTCTCCTGATATCTCGATCCGGCCATCCCTAATCTTATCTCTAGCCAACATACTAACTCCCAAGGAGTTGCAACAGATAACTCAAAACCTAGAGGCTCTAGTCTTAACTTAGCATGCTCGTGAAACAACACGGATACAAATGAATGCGTGGAACTGAATCAAACAAGACAAATGCGCAGTGATCTAAAACAAGAAGCGTACCTGCCACATACGGCATCCGTGCGCTCCGCCTCTGACGGTCGTAGCAAACACTCGACCTGCTGCTGCTATTGGCCGAGCCGCCATAGCCGGGTGATCACAAAAACGGGCCATGTGCCCCTCTCTACCACAACGGAAGCACAATCTAGGTCCAGTGACAAGCTCGGCGTGGACTTTCCCACAAGTAGCACAAGCGGAAATCGCTGGGTCCTCCTGCTTGTCGGAGGCCGAAACGGACCGAGCTCTCCGTGATCTCTGCTTCAGAATCGCCCTTGGCGTGGCGCCGCCTCCCGAAAGTCAAACTTCCTCTTACGCCCCACACCGCTGGGACGACGCCGAACAGAGCGGCAACAACCCGCTCAGCAGGATACTTCCCATTATAGATCGTGGCTAGCCGGGATGACCCTAGCATAAGTGTCGGGGGCCCGAGCCACGACATCTGGGAAACACCACGCTCAATCCGGATATGAACTTCCGAATCTTCACTCCGGGGTGGCAATCAACCGAGGAGCAAAATATCCATACTCAGAGAACTTGCGCTCATATTCCTCAATGGAATCGTAACCCCCTTCAGGTTACGGAAGAGCTCCACCATCTTCTCTTGAGCCTCATCACCGATGAACTTTACTTTGAACTCACCTTGAAGAACTCCCAAGTAGCGGGTGGAGACCCAGTGGTCTCTCGCTCAAGGTGGACTCCCACCACCATCTCGCCGTGTGCCTCCTAGCACATGAGCCGCACATCTCGGCCTCTGAATATCGGGGCACACCATGATCGGAAAGGTGTACTCCAAATGGGCAATCCACTGGCCGCCGCTAACGCATCACCGGTGGCATCAAACTTCTCGGGCTTCCACTTCACAAAATCCTTCACCACCTACCCAATTCCTCGGCACCCTCTCGCCATATCGCCTCTTGGGCTACTTGCTCCTATGGAGCCGAGGTGCTCTTGAGCTCTGTTGAACCAATCGAGTCACCGCTCGATCTGGGCTCGGGACTCTTCATTCTTGCACGCCAACAAGGCACTGGTCTCGCCCTCTGGTCACTCAACATGCCGACCATAAAAGCCCTCATAGACTCAAAGAAACTCTGCTCCGGAGCGATCTCCACGGCGCTTCGATCGCCTCAACGCCCGCTCTAGGCGTAACAGAGGAGCTGCTTTGGTGGAATGCCATCGATGTCGGCTTGGGACGATGTCCCTGCGATGACGATCCGATCCCGATACCTCGACCGCTCTCGAACCTCCTCTCCGATGCGGGGGATCGCATGTTTGGCGATCTACATCCAAACCAACAACGAATCAAAACACCGCTGTCACCATTCCACAACACCAAACAAGGCATACACTAGATGATAGGTATTGTAAATTCTTAACCCTTTTTCCTTTCTAAAACAATAAATCTAGGCGTACACGATGACCGTATCGGAGTCTTGATGATCATGGAAAACGACCTACAACAAAAGGTCGGTCTCTCAGAATCTATGACTCGAGCTCGATACCAATCAGAAAGACCCACCCAAAAGGGCTCTAAATGGGCCTTTACCCCAATGCATGTAGTGAAAATAAAAGACATTATGAAAAATACATTTCGGATTCCAAGTAAAAACAAACATTCAACAACCAAAACATACATTTCTAAAAGCACACTCTCGGTGAGATTTATTTAAACCATTAAAACAATCCACAAGTACCAATATGTTGGAATCCATAAAACGTAAGAAAACATCCTGGGCTCTGTGCCCGCTACATGCATTCAGGGGAAATAATAAAAAGTGAAGAGTCATGATAATTAAAATAAAACAATCGGAGATGACAAGCAGTTCCATGATCATAGCTCCTCCTTCACCATCCTGCTCTCCGCCTTGATTACTGTGGAAAACCACGAGAATAAGGGTGAGTAACGAATTACCCGAAGAAGAATCCCCAACCGGGGTACAATACGATATACATGATCATCTAGAAGAATGTATGCAAGCTATGAGTACAAACACAGAGCGGAGCACATAGCTAAGTCCACACTTGGACCTCGGATGCCATCTCGTGGTCTTAGTCCGGAAAAACCACAACACACTAAACGCACTATACGGGAACAAGTCCCACTTCTCGGCTTTGTCTACATCGATACGAAAGGTGCAGCTCTCAAGATCCCGAGGAGCTCTCCGATCGGGCCCGTAATGAGCGTAAGCGCGCACCGCATGCTACCGCAAACTCTCGGGAGTGCCGGGTCTAGTGGCAAGCCGCCCGAGTTCGATCACCATGCCTAACTAAATCTCCGGATCGGTGTCACCGACATAGGGTGTGAGACTCGACACGTGAACTATGTCACCTGTACCACCGCACTGAGGCTAAGGAACCGGTCGTGGTAGGCTTACACCGTGAAGCGGTCCTTGCCCTAACAGTGGCAATCAAGGGCTACGGCCGAACACGCCGAGGACGTGTCGATCGCCGGGGCGCGAGGCAATGCCAAGTCATCATCCCGACCGTTGGGGCATTTAACGATCGCCACCCTCACCCAAGATTGCGGGGCCTACACCGGTTGGGATAGCTAATCCTCACGGGGTCCAAGGATCGGAGAATCGTCTCGAACGTCCTTGCCATAGATGCAAGATACTTTATGCATCGGGCGGATGATTCTATCTACCTCAATTCTAAACCTTAACAATAATAACGATTCAATCAATGCGGTCAATACGTGCTCATCGGATACAAAGAACCTAGCATGATACTACGAAGCAAGAACAGATATCGAACATGCTAGAATAGAACAACCTAGCATGGGCTAACATGAGAAACAATACAAGAGTTCATGCCATCGAGAATTGAGCAGAGCACCTAGGCTAAACATGCTAGTAATCATACACAGCATACAAAACAACAATCACAAATATACCATGAGGTCCACACAACCCCTGTAAGAAATCCTTACCTTGGTCGGAAGACTTTTACACACAAATCCTAAGTCTGCGGAACAATCCCGAGCTAGCGGCGGGAACCTAGCAAACCAACAATAATCGGCATCTAAAATATCTAAACAACAATAGAATGTTAAGCTCTCGGCTCGGGAACTCACGCGGCGCGACGACACGAGCTTGGGGCCGCCGCAAGCCGCTCGGCAAAGCTGGCGCTGGCCGCTACTGCACGGCAGGGACACGCTACCGGCTGCGCTACCGGCACGCACACGGACACGCTGCTGCCTGCGCGCTGCACGGCACGCAGCAGAGACACGCGCGCGGCGAGCGCGCGTCTGGCGAAGGCGCGCGGCGCTGGCGTCGCGAAGGCGCCAGCGCGAGCAAGCGTCTGGCGCGAAGCGCGCGCGCCGCCGGCGTCGCGATGCGGACACGGCGAGCAACTTCGGCGAGGACGCGCGCGCGGCGAACGTCTGGCCGCGCGCGGCGCGCGGCGAGCGGCAAATGAACCACGGCGAGGGCGTGAGAGCGATCGGCTGGACGTCTTGGCGCTGGCGCGAGACCTCTCGCGTCGCGGCGATCGGCGATCTGCTTCTTTGGGCGAACGACGAGGCTTTGGGGCCAGTGCAGGCGTCTGCGGCAGGGCTGGTTCGACCGATCGGGCGTCTGCTGGCCGGGGGATGATGGCTGCTCCTCTCTACCGGGCCGCACAACACACACACACACACAACCCCTTTTTCTTACATTCGGCCAACAAACACCCAAATGAGAAGATGAAGAAGACGAAGACTTACCCGGAATGATGATGATCGAACCCAAGGAGAGGCAAGGATGAAGAACTCGGCAAGGCTATGGAGATGGAGAGCTTGGGCGGCCAAGAGGTGCTTTTGGAGAATAAGATGGAATAACCTAATTCTATTTCATTTAACCAAATGCACCAAAACTCCAAACTCCAAGGTTAACTAAGATGTGATGCGAAAGAAAGAGCAACAAGAGCACCTAATGGCTCAATTGGCACACCTCTCTACAAGCTTCCCGGAGACCCGGGTTCAAACCACTGCAAAGACAATTTCCTTTATTTTTACTTTTGCAACAAACCTTGCTCAAACCAAACCACAAACCCCTCCAAAACCTACAAAACCATCCAATAATTTTAGTAGTGGAAAAGACACAAACGACCATGACGGCCCGACCAAATTACCAAATTACCCCTAGGGCATACCTGGAAGACCGGGAAGAAAAACCTGGGTCGTTACATTAACCCCGAAGAATTCGCCGATCTTACAAAATCGATCGGGCGGGCTGGTTGGGAAGGGGTTATTAGTGGAGAAAAGAATCGCTGAGAGATAGATTCGACTATTTGGTCGGGACGAATGAGTGGTCATGCGGCATGCTCCGAGGAGATTGACCACGAGAGTCGATCCAATCGAAAAGGAGGGCCCATTGCCTAGATCGCATTTCGGGAGTTTGAACACCATCCCATTTCAACCAAAAAGACAACCTGTCAAAGCCGCTTCTATCCTTCCTTATGAGTGGAAATCCAATTCCGTTTTGTCTTTTTCAATCAATAACCTCTTTGAGAGTTTTTCTCTTTCACGCTAAGTCGGATCAACATCGGGATTCGAATCCACTGCGCAACTAAGTCAACGCCTATTTGCTCTGGATCTACCGGCCGGACGCTTGAATCTATTCCACCGCAAACAACCGAATATACTACTGCTGGATCTTCCACCGCTTCGTTGTTATTGTTCTCACTGTCACTACGCCACCTCAAAGAAATTGGATCGAATAGCTTTTCCATCTGGCACTCCCAACCTTTTCTATCGAGATTTAGAAGTAGGGCTTCGTCTAAAGCCCGGTTATCTCTCTGAATCACTTATTCACTGGATCATTAAGCCATCGAGTCCTCTAGGGTTGATCGACCCGTTTCAAGAAGATTCATCCAAGACTAACGATCTCGTTAATTCTAAGGAGGAGCCCATTCCATAAGGAAGATGAGAGGAAGGCATACATAGTTGGTCTGGTTATTTGTCTTTCCCATTCCTCACTGCTATCAAGGTGCCCGAATTCGTGGATTCTCTGGTAGAGCAGAGAAAGATCAGTAAAGAAAAGGATCGAGCTTCGCCTACCTATTTCCCTACTTTCCCTTATATATGATATAAAGAAAGAGTTTACTCGGTTAACCTTTAAAGAGTTTACGACTTTCGGGACCGATAGGTAGAGGGTGAAGAACGAAGTCGCTCTCACGATATCTCCTAACGAAGCGAAGCGGCTCGATATCAGGTTCGGGAGCTCGGATGATATCTCCGGCGGCTTTGTTTATATATTAAGATGATAGAGGGCCAATTATCGTTGCACAAGACGGTGCCGCCTCACTTCGAGTGCCTTCCTTCGTAGTCAAATCGATGATAGGCTTTGGCGATGTTACCTACCAAATCAAAGGCCCGCTAGGTGATCGAAATCGCTCAGTCGGTGAGGACTCACCTACTCCAACTCTCTCGTTTTTATCTCGATAATAGTTTCTTCTATCTACTGAATTCAAAGGCGACCACGCCACGAGGCTATAAGATGAGATACACCTGTTGTACTACTTGACTGGTAATAAAAAGCTTACGTAAAAGGGGAAGACTCTTGTACGGTAACCCTCTCCTACGCTCTCGGTGGATCGCTGCACGTAAAGGCCGATCAAGCAACCTTTCTTAGCGCTTTTCAAGTGCTTAGCTTCGCTAGCGATCGCCGGCAAGGCCATAAAGTCGATTCGATTGGAAGCCTAAGCCAAGAAGGTACGAACGAAGTGACGGGCCCTTTAGAGTTTTAGAGATAGGGTAGGGGTCGGCTTGATTGTGATAGTAATTTCAACATCTCTCCTTTTCTCTTAGCGTGCACGCTTGCTTGCATGCCGCTTTAGGCACATCTCTCTTTCTTAGTTTCACGCCGGCCTAAGTCGGTCTTTTTTTAGTAAGCGTATAGTTGCAGCAATTTAGTGTATAAGCAATTCTTTAGTGGACGCCTTCAAAGGGGCGGGATAAGTGTAAAGACCCACCCAAAAGGGGCTCTAAATGGGCCTTTACCCCAATGCATGTAGTGAAAATAAAAGACATTATGAAAAATACATTTCGGATTCCAAGTAAAAACAGAAACATTCAACAACCAAAACATACATTTCTAAAAGCACACTCGATCGTAGATTTTATTAAAAACATTTAAAACATCCTCAATTCAACAAAGCCGAATCCACAAATAATTGAGAAAAGTATCCTGGGGCTCGTGCGTGCCACATGCATTCGGGGAAAAATAACGAAAAGAGTCATAACATAAGAAAAGTCGAGACGACGAAGAAGTTCCCATGATCACGGCTCCTCCTTCACCATCCCGCCTCGCGCCATGGTTACCCGAAAGATAAGTAAGGGTGAGTAACGAATTACTCAAGAAGAATCCCAACCGGGTACAATACGATATACATGATCATCTAGAAGATTGTATGCAAGCTATGGGTATAAACACAGAATAGAGCACATAGCTTAAGTCCACACTTGGACCTCGGATGCCAACTCAGGGTCTTAGTCCGGAATAATCCACACCACACAATACGCCTATCACGAGAACCAAGTCTCGGCCTCGGCGCATCTCATCGTCGATACGAAAGGTGCACTAGCTCAAGATCCCGAGGAGCTCTCCGATCGGGCTGTAATGAGCGTAAGGATGCACCGCAGCGTGCTTCTACAGCACTATGGGGGGTGCCGGGTCTAGTGGCAAGCTACCCATATCCGGATACCACGCCTAACTAAATCTCTGGATCGGTGTCACTGACATAGGGGTGTGAGACCTGGACACGTGAACTATGTCAGCCTGTACCACCGCACCTGAGGCTAAGGAACGGGTCATGGTAGGCTTACACCGAAGCCGCCCTTACCTTAACAGTGGCAATCAAGGGCTACTGCCGAACACGCCGAGGACGTGCGGCCGCCGGGACTAGGCATTGCCAAGTCATCATCCCGACCATTGGGGCATCGCTTAGACTACCACCTCACCCAAGATTGCGGGGCCTACCGGTTGGGATAGCTAATCCCTCACGGGGTCCAAGGACGGAGAATCGTCTCGAACGTCCCTGCCATAGATGCAAGATACTTTATGCATCGGGCCCGGATGATTCTATCTACCTCAATTCTAAACCTTGACAATAATAACGATTCAATCAATGCAGTCCAATACGTGCTCATCAGATACAAAGAACCTAGCATGATACTACGAAGCAAGAACAGATATCGAACATGCTAGAATAGAACAACCTAGCATGGGCTAACATGAGAAACAATACAAGAGTTCATGCCATCAGAATTGAGCAGAGCACCTAGGCTAAACATGCTAGTAAACATACACAGCATACAAAACAACAATCACAAATATACCGCGAGGTCCACACAACTCCGGTAGAAGAAATCCTTACCTTGGTGGAAGACTTTTACACACAAATCCTAAGTCATGAACAATCCCGAGCTAGCGAGCGGGAACCTAGCAAACCAACAATAATCGGCATCTAAAATATCTAAACAACAATAGAACAAAGCAAGCTCGGCTCGGGGAACTCACGCGCGCGACGACACGAGCTTGGGGCCTTGCTGCAAGCCGTGCTCAAGGCCGGGCGCCGGCCGCGCTGCACGGCAGTGAGGACACGCTTGCTTGGTTGCGCTACCGGCACGGCAGACGGACACGCAGCCGCTGCGGCGCTGCACGGCAGCGAGGACACGCGCGCTGCGGGCGAAGCGCTCGACGAAGGCGCCGCGCGGCGGCGCGCGTCGTCTGAAGCGCGCGCGCGGCGCTGGCGTCGCGATGCGGACACGGCGAGCAACTTCGGCGGACGCGCGCGCGGCGAACGTCTCGAGCGAAGCGCGCGCGCAAGCGCAGCTTCGGCAAGCGGACACGGCGAGGGCGTGCGAGCGATCGGCCGGACGCGCTGGCGCTGGCGAGGACCTCTGGCGTGGCGGCGAGCGATCGGGCGATTCTGCTGGGCGAACGCGAGGCTCTTTGGGACAGATCGGGCGTCTGGCGGCGTGGCTGGCTCGACCGATCTGGGCGTCTTGGCGGTGGCGCTCGACCGATCTGGGCGTCGCGGCAGTGGCTGGCTCGACCGATCTGGCGTCGTGGTGGCTGGGCCGGGATGATGGTCGCCTCCTCTCGGCCGCACAACACACACACACACACAACCCCTTTTTCTTACATTCGCCAACAAACACCCAAATGAGAAGATGAAGAAGACAAAGACTTACCCTAATGATGATGATCGAACCCAAGGAGATGCAAGGATGAAGAACTCGGCAAGGCTATGGAGATGGAGAGCTTGGGCGGCCAAGAGGTGCTTTTGGAAAATAAGATGGAATAACCTAATTCTATTTCATTTAACCAAATGCACCAAAACTCCAAACTCCACGGTTAACTAAGATGTGATGCGTAAAGAGCAACAAGAGCTCTCAATAGCTCACCGGTCACACCACCCACCCGACTTCTCAGGACCACCAGGTTCAAACCCACCAAACACACTTTTAACACACCATTTTCCTTTTGCATCTCCCCATGCCCAAGCACATCCACAAAGCCTCAAAAACTTACATAAATCCATCCAATAATTTTAGCAACTGGAAAAAGACATAAACGGTCCTGACGGCCCGACCAAATTACTAAAATACCCCTAGGGCATACCTGGAAGGCCGGGATGAAAACCTGGGTCGTTACAATAAGACAAGGCGGTGGAGGTTGGTTGAAGATGATGTTACGCGGCGTTCAGAACCAGCCTTGAAGTGAATGAATTAGAAAGAACGAAGAAGTAAGGAAATGAGACGACTCTTTCTTTCACTATATCATAAACGGATCTTCCCCTCCACACCAATCACGAGTTTTTCTCCATTCCTCTCGTATATCGTCGTAACGCCCTTAATGCTAGGTTTTGAAAAAGACTTTTCATGTCATTCCCATTTAGGTCCGATTCGGATCCCTCCGTTGTTTCCTTTTCCTCCCGCACCTTTTCCTCGAAATGAGAAAGAAGATGGTACACTCGAATTGTATTATTTAAGTGCTTATTGCTTGCCAAAGATCCTACTTCTACAATTGGTAGGTCACCGGGTTATTCAAATAAGTTGTGTTTTCTGTGGTTTTCCCATGTTCAAACTTCCGTACCAATTCGGTCGATCCGGAATGGATCGGTTAAACATTCTATTAGGGAGCCTGGTCTTGACTCTTCTGTGTGGTATTCATTCTCGTTCGCTCTTGGAATCACATCCACTAGTGGTTGGAACAACGACTCGCAAAATCCAACCACTTCACCTACTTCATTGCCCCCAACCTTTCTCGTACCTCTATTGAAACAGAATGGTTTCATGTTCCTTCATCGATTGGTTATTCCTCCCCGTTCGTATCTCTTTTTCCAATTTCTGTCTCGATTAGTTTACAAGATTGAATGGCTAATTTTCCTCCGGACCCTCGATTCGATTGTTTTCCAAGAATGTTGAGCCTGGTATGTAAGCCGTGTATCCGGGAGGAAGTTCAAAGAAGGGCTTTCGCTTGCACCTGTTTTGGTCTTGCAACTATTTAAATAATAATCGACAATCAAATGATTATTATTTAATAATCTCTTTTTGTCCCACCGAATAAAGATTGAATATATGTCCAATCTCTAGTGGTGGTGAAACCAAGATGTATGTCGTCCGACCCGACTCTCGGACTCTTTCTTCCCGACCTATTTGACCCTCTGGCGTTTGTTATTTAGGTGGTATCCCGAGATCGAATTCCTCCCGGAACACACGAAAGAAAGATATGAACTGGGTAAATAGAAATGGAAAAGAGATGTTTCCAATTCATTCAAATCAAAGCTTTTTCTACATCCATATGATCTACTAAAGTCGATCGGTATTGCCCATATAATGAAAGCAGATCTTGGTCCATAGAGTCCCAAGAAGGTAAGAACTCCAACCTCGTCCGATGCTTCTTCGGCCAAATACAATATACAAGTGGGACCCGAAGACTATGAGCAAGTGTCATAAAAACCGCTTCTTTTTCCGGTTTCGCAACAACTTGGGCGAAATGGGGTTCTACCGAAACCATGGATTTTTGAATTTTCGCCATTGGTTACTTTGGTCGAGCCACTGGAATGGAATGAGATAAGAATCTCTGGAGATCTTTCCTCTCCACTTACTCGTAACAGCTTTCCTCTCAGTAGAAGACTTCTTCCGAATGGCATAATTGTCCGATTTATTCCTCGATCTTCAAAGAAGATCGACTTCTCCTACTCCTCCTTCTCCTTTAGGATAGGATCGTCGTTGGTCCTTCTTTCACTAATGATCTAATGAGATCACCATTTTCTAGTCGTTCGCGCGAGGGGACGAGACTTTCTATCGCTTGCGCTTGCTTTTCACTCTCAAGACAAGGCAACGGTCTCTCTCTTCTATAAAGCAAAGCGAAGCGAAGAAAAGCGCTCAGAGAGTTCACCTTATATAGAATATGTAAAGGTTAAGAAAGAAGGTGAAATATGCGAGACCGAGTTAACCTTATATATTCATATACGAATAAAGAAGGAAAGAAGCAAGCAAGCTGAAGCGTATCTCTTATATACTCTATATATAGGTTCATCAAGAAGCCAAGAAAGAAGCGCAGCGTATTTTAAGAGTGAAAGAGAAAAAGGACCGAGAAGGATAGTTGTCGAGACTGTAAAGGTGCGAAGCTGCTTTCCCTAGTTGTAGAGGAAGAAAGAAAGACTGTACTGTAAAGGTTCAGAACGAAGCAACTAAAAAGAGTGATAGAGGGGAAGCTTAATAAATAAGGTGAAGGTGCTCAGCCTATCTTTCTCTTATATACGTATACTTTGAAGCTCTTCTTTCAACTATTCTATTATTAGTTCTTAGTAATAGTTCAAGAATGAGTTGTATTTGAAGCTCTCTTTGAGTTGACTCGGTGAATAAATAAGGTTAAGAATAAATCAGTCAATGGAATATGAAAGACTCTAAAGGTTCCGGAGCGAAAGCGACTTTAAAGGACCAATAGAGAGAAGGTGAAATATGCTCTATAGAGTTGTATTTGAATCGGAAATGTAAGATGAAAGACTGGAAAGGATAGAAGCGTCAGACCTTGAAAGCGAGTTCATATGGTAGAGTTTCATGAGTTTACGAAGTCAAGGTGCGAAACACATTAAGAGGAGAAGAAAGACAAGGATCGGAGACGGAGAAGGAAATGAGCGCAGCGAAGCGTAGCGTCAGTTTACTTCGCCTATCTTTCTCTATTCTATGTAGAGGTTAGAAGCTTCGGGAAAGGTGCGAATACGCTCTTAAGAGTTAACATCGTCTATTTCCCTTTCTATTCTATTATAAGGGTTCGGGGAATAAAGAAGCTCAGCCGAAGCCGCTTTTGCTTTACCTTCTCTTCTATCACTATTACTCGGTGTGAATAAATAAAGTGAAATATGAAAGAGATCGGAAAGAAGCACATTAAGCGAAGCGCAGCGTAGCCACTTTCCCTTATATTTATATAAGATAGTAAATGGAATATGAAAGAGTTGTAGAAGCGAGCGAAGCAAGCGTATTGACCTTATTCACTCTATTACGAGGTGAATAAATAAGTCAATCAGCTCAGCAGCCGGCCTAAGAGTGAAAGAGTTGTATGTTTACGAGAGGAGAAGAAAGACTGTAAGGTTCCGGAGCGTTCTTTCTCTTGAACTCGGTCAAGACTTCGTACCTTATAGATATCAATATATTCGAGGTTCCGGAGAAGAAATATAGAATGAGTTGTATTTGAAGCTCTCTTTGAGTTGTAGAGGTTCCGGAGCGCCTTTCGAACGGTATAAGTTACGACTTCGCTTCTCACCTCTGTTTTTAGAAGGAATTTCTTCTAACTTCAACAGGAACTTCCGCATCTCTATTCGCATCTTCCTCATATTAAGTTACCTCCGTTCGTGCAGTAGACGTTTGAAAGACTATATAGAACTCAAATCTTTCATCCCAGTTTCGAAATAGGCTGTCTGTGTCGAGACTCCTATTATTGCTTTTGGGTTCTTTCCCCAGCCAGTCGCCCCTGTGTTGTGTGGGAGGGGTCAAGCTTGGAGACTTCTCATTTGTGGGGAATCAAACTATCACGCAACTTGCATTCCGGTTTCACATATCGAATGGGGGAGTTCCGGTTTTCTAAGGATTCCCTATTGCTGGCATAGCAGGGACTAAAGAAAGCATAGTTGCACGGAAATTGCCTGCCGGACGGACTACTATAGTGAGTCTAATTCATTTCCAAATTTCTGCTTATCAAAAATTTGCCTATCTTTTTTCAGCCGCCTTCTCTTTCCTTTGAATTACAAACAAAGTGATTTCAAAAGACTCTTCTTTCTCTACTGCTTCCTGACGAATGATTGATAGGAACGGATTGCCTGGGCTTCCCTGCATCCGATCGACTCATACCTCCCAGCCCTGTCTCCAGGATCTCATTCAATAGATCCAACCCATTTTTAGGGTATCTCGAGGAGTTCGTCTCCCACTTCCTTTGCTCCACTGGCACCAAAGAGAAAGAATTCGATCTCGAAAGAAAGATGGGTTTTAGGGCTCTTTGTTTAAGCCTCCCTATCATTTAAAGGCGGATAGCGGAAAGGTGAGCGGCTATAGCTTCATTCTTCATCTTCCTCTCGCTACCGGATGAGTGAACTCTACCCGCCTATGCTGGATGGGATTGGATTCAATCCACCCTTAGGCCTTGGAGGAGCATATATTGAGATAGGATTGAATGCCATGCCCCGCCGGGTTGCATTAGGAGAATAGGTAGGCCAGCGGCACATCATCAGGAATGGATGAAATCAACGGATTCCCCTTGCCTCCTGGATCCACTGGGTGAGTGGAAGACATTGAGAAGGGCTTCACATCCCTTGCAGGGCTTTGAGGTTGATTGAAAGTTGCGCTCCGAAGATGGATTCCTGGAAAAAAAGAACGCCTTGAGGCGGAGGATTGTACTTGGAAATGGAAGCTCTGTCCCCCTCACACTATATTTTGAATTAGGGGCTTGCCTCTTTCTTTCTCTACCGCCTCTGTCTATCTCCTGTCAAGTGTGCTCCCTGCCACGCTACTCTCACAGGAACTGTAACTGTGTGACTAACAACAGTACCAGTTCGTGCATTAGTGGTTCAAGTGCAGTGCCCAGAAACGGTTCAAAGATCTATGGCGACATAAATTTCCCAAGAGATCTATGGGAAGTATATTCAAAATAATCATCAAGTAAGTTAAGTGGCCTTAGTTTCATAACCTAAAGCACCGGTCTTCTTATCAACAGCAGAAGCAATCCTATGAGAGTCTCTTGGGTTCTCATCTATGATTGACTTGGGTATGTATACTTTAGATTCTCTCTGGAGACATGGCTATCGTATGTCCACAGCGTTACAACTCGAGTTTAGCTTCGCATCAAACAACTGGTATTATGCATTCATCTTCCAAGCGTCATTCTCAATGGTTTTTTTACATTTACACTGGGGCTGCCCATCATATGACGAGCAATCCGGCAGCATTTGTCTCATCCTCGCCGTACCAAGGCAAAAGTGTCGTCTTCACCGGTGACCACACCCCACTCTCTATTTCAGACATTGGTACGATCTCTTTCTTTCTTTATCATTTCGTTCTGGCAATGTTCTTCATCTCAATGATGCTATGTTGGTTCCTAAAGTCAGTCTCTCAAAAAATGGGATCGGTTGGACAACTTTGTGATGATCGCCAAAGCTATGCCATCTTTACTCCGACTTCCTCTGTGTTGTCAAGGATCTACACACGCATAATGTAAGAGCTATAGGGTGCCGCCCGTAGCCAACCCATATATGCTTTAGACCTGCATCATTCTCCTCTTCTTTCTTTGTGGCTTCTTCATAACAAAGAGCTTCCTGATCTTTGGCAACTAAGGGCAACTAGAGCAAGAGCTACTTCAGAAGGTTCATTTACAGAAGTTGGAAGACTTGAAGCGTCAGAACCTTCCCTTGATTCCTCAGATGCTGCTAACTCCCTATCCCAACCTCAGAGAACCTTAGCTCCTAAACCCATCCCTCGGCCAAGCAAAAGCACTATCCTATCTTACCTCAGCAAAAGACCAAATAAGAGCTCCTTCCCTGTAAGAGTAGTCCTATCCCTCGGCTACCACTCCCTTCTATTAGAGTGTATTAGATATCGGAAGTAAGGTCTCTAATAAAGTCTGCTAGCTTAGTCTCAGGTATGTTTCTCATGGGATAGATAAGCCTATGAGTAAGCCCTATTCCCTCTTGTAAAGGCTTCATTTCCTGGAGTTGAAGCAAGAAAAGCAACTGCAACTACAGAATTTACAGTTGATTTATTTTATGCTTTAAGAGTTGATTAAGAACAGTTTCTGATGGAACCTTCCCTTCTCCAACTCCATTGACTTTTTGAAAACCTAACCTGAAGATGGAAGAAGAGTTACTAGATCTCCTGCAACTAGAGAGACTATTCCTTCGGAAAGGTTTTACTTGAAGCATCAGATGGAAGAGTTACTAGAGCTCCAGCCCTATCTAGCTCAGCAGGCAGGGGAAGATGATATTTTACCTTCCCTTTCACCTGTTGTTTTATAACCAGCAGTTTCATTTACTATAGGAGCATCAAAGTAAACAAATTATGCCTTTACAACAGCCGGAAATGAAATCGATTCTTGAGCTCTAGCCGATAGTCTTCCCTCAGAAGTATCGTAAGGTTATAAAACGACTTCCGCATCAAATCCAGAAAATGAAACTCCTGCTGACAAAGGAAGAGCCGGAGAGGCAAGAGAATCTCACATTGTGTACCCCCCCCTGGAAATTCAATTAAAGTAGTTTACTTTCTTGCTCTTCCAAGAACAGTCAAATCTCTAGTTCCTTTAGTTTCTGTAGCAGGTAAGTCATTCTCCTCTTCAGTTGCTGGAAAGTAAATAGTAGCAGTTCGGAACTCGTTTTCTCTTCAATCTTTACTAGTAGCTCTTCAACTCTTATTCTTGTAGTAGCAGTGAAAAGAAGAAGAAGTAGCTAAGCTCATAGGGCAGCTAGTGAAGAGGAAAGAGAGGAGAGGCTATCTCACGGATTTCACTCCTCGCTTCCAGGAACCGGTACGATCAGGATAAAAGCTTGCCATGGCTTCCAAGCTTTTAGTGTCGGGGGAAAAAACTTGAAGTACCGACCCAGTAACACACCACTACTCTGGACTGGATCTATTTGAATAGTAGGAATTGCCATCCTTTCCTTCGTTTAAGGCGTGAGTCAATAAGATAAGAAAGGCGATCGGTCTTCGTCTTCTTCCATCCCTCTCATCCTGGGTACCTTGAATACCGACTAAAGGGGCGTAGCGAGAGAGAGTGGCAAGCTAAGAACAATTCAATACCCGTCCTCATCGACTTTTTGAAAAAAGGAAGATTTCAGCTATTCTTGAAAAACAAGACAAGGGTTCGAAGTCGAAGTCTAGGAAGGTACGCATCCAGCTGACTTTGGATTCGAGTCTGAAAGGTCTGCAGCGCCTGATCCAACTTAGAGGAATGGGTCGAATCGGGAAGTGGACTCCCCTTTTCATTCTGTTGTGCAAGTTGTTCGAAAAGGTAACAGAGCTCTTATGCAGGTTGACTTTTTGTCCCGAAGCCAGACAATAATCTTATCAAATCTTTTTCATTTTCCTGACAGCCGGGAAGGATGCCTTAGCAAAGAAGATGCTGTCAAAAGCAAACAAAAGGTGAAAAAAAAAAAAGAAAGCTCAAAAGTCGAAGGGCTTGGTTTCTCAACAGCCTATGCCTTTCATTACTCTCGAAGAGCTCATCAAACAGCTAACGGATGAGTACGTTCAGAAGCAACGCACACCTCTAATGCTAGACGAGTTTATGTCTCATAAGGATGGCGCACCAGAATCCCTCGTAATGATGATGATGACGAGGATCACCGTCTGATTATCATTGAGTTCTGTGGGAGAATTGATGCAGTCACAGACTCAGATTCTGATGAGGAAACCCCCGATTCTTCCCAAAAAAACCCCAGAAGCAAATCAAATGACACTCAGGGGAGGAAAGAAGCTTCCAGAACCTCAACTTCCAGCATCAAAAGGGAAGAAAGTCGAAACTCCGCAAAGTTCTTCAAAGCAACAAACTGTCCAGAGGGAAGAGCAAGGTCACTCAGCCAATCGGGAAACTGAAGTCACCTTTCGTCTCATCTCATGGCACTCAACGATTCAGCCCCGATTCAGATTGAGAAGGAAAGAGCAGCCCTAGGCTCCGCTTCGATGATGCCTGTGCTATGATCCATCGGATTTTTTTTATTCGATTTTCGGTGCGTTGTTTTTCAGCGAATGAAAGAAACCGCGGATTCCACAGTTCCTTCATCAGATTTGGGTGTTTTTGAAAGAGCTGCTTTTGCGAATGACTCAACGGATACTACTCACAAAATTCCCAGATAATATCATGGAAGGAAATGGGATTTTTGAGAAAAGGGGTTGGGAACTCTTTTCTATCCTTGTCCCTTGCCGGCTAGAGCCACGGAGCTAAAGGCAGATTCTTTAGTCGCTTATGACTACCACCGAATACGGATGAAGAAAAGAAGCAAGGCCTCTTTTAGATTGACTGTTGGCAGATTGAGATTGAAAGCCAGTAGCACGGTCCATCATTCCAGTTAGTAACAAGGGAAACCGAACCGTTAAGCCGAGTCCTTTTCTTCCTTTGCTACCGGGCATTCACTGCCGGTCACTCCTCAATCTACCTGGTATGGACTGCTAAATCGATTCCTCTTGCCTTTGCTACTTTACCTTTAGTACGATATCACCAGATTAGCAAGAAAAGCTTTCCCTGTTACCTGGTTCAAGCTTTGCCAGAAGCCTTTTGACTTTGCCTTAGAAAGTTCGAAGATCAGGATTGGATTGAAAAGAAATCTGCTCAGCATTAAATGAAAGTGGGTCTATCGATACAAAGACCGAGAATTCAGTATCAAAGCCTTTCTTATACGGCCTAAAAAGTAGTATTATCATGGTTAGACAGTTGGATCTGCCTCTACTTGAAAGAGTAGGGCCAGTTCAAAGAGGGCTTTTCCATCACAGGGTTATTAGTAGTTACAAGCTAATAGTAGAAAGATCAATTTCCGAAGCCAAGTGAGCAGCTGGGGAGACTAAATAAAAGATATAGGTTAGTATACATCAGCAGGAAAAGGTTGAGCGGCAGAAGACTGGCGGCTTGTTGAAAGCGTTTTTTAGAGGGCCCCTGGAAAAAGCCGTTGATTTTGTTTGCGATGAGACGAATAGAATGAGAAACATTTTTCAGAACCTACCGGAGTCACATCTAGCTCGAAGACAGCAGTCGATTTTCTACCAATGTCATTTTCTTTTTAACGGTGCAGCATGAGTCAGAAGTAGGGCTCTAAGTTACTAATATAATAATAAGTAAAGGGGCTCTGCGCCCTTTATAGCGATGAGAGCCGAAAAAGATCCCCAAAAGCCCCTCTAAATACACTTGTTTGGAAAGCGCCTACACCTATTGAAAAGGAGTATTCATTCAAGGCTCAAGACAGAATATCTACTAGTAAGACAGGTAAGACTCCGAAAACAACGTTCGACTTACGAGCTCTTTGAAGAATTTGATCCCCAGCAGCTGAGCAGTGATCCGATTCGATACATCCTCCATTCTCCTAACAACACTAATCACTGGATCAGACGATCGAGGAGAGTATGCGAAAGGTGAGCTTGAGCTTATAGCCTCAAATGCGCTCTAAGCGACTAAAAGAGAAAGAGAATGTGTTAGTTAGTTTTTCATTTCTAAATAAGGGCTTCTTCCCCCATTCCATCATTGTCTAAACGAGACGACGAGTGTTGAACCTACCTCTCTCGTCTGCTGTGACTTTGGTCTTCACCGCAGGATGGCTGGTCTTCTTATCTGGATTATGGAACTCCCCTATTTGAGTGAGCTGAGCTTCTACAATCAAGATTCCCTTCTCTGATCTATGTAACTATCTCCTTGGTGAGCTTTCTCCATGGGGTGGGCGTGGGCGCTAGCCACTCTCTCTTTTCTGGTCACCAGTTGGAACAATTTCATTGCCACCTCGATAAACAAATAAACAATCGCTGTGAAAAAAGACATATGGATTAGAAAGGCCTGACCCTGCTACGCTACATCGTGATAACTCTCTTCAACCGGATCCACAAAGGGGAGATCCGCTCACTTCCCCACCGACTCAATCAATCGTAGGAAACGAAATCCTAAACTTGACTGCGGAGTGGCAAGCAGCAGAAAGAGAAAGTCCAACTTAGGCGTCAGGCTTCAGAAGGGTCATCGTTCCCGGCTGTCCTATGTTTGTAGTACTTCTGCAGTAAAAGACCCCACTAATGTCGTGTTTTAAGGTTACGACGAGCTGGCTTCTGAGAGACTAAGTTGAGAATAGCGCTCGCTATCTTTCTAGCCATAGCCATATCCGCTTACTTATCTAGGATCAAGAAGGGCTTTCGGAATAGTGAATCCAATAGTATAAGAAAGATATCCACGCACATAGAAGGAGAAAAGGAATGAACCAAGTGCCATAGCCCCTTCTTTCCTACCTGAATCAGAAAATATCACCACCTTTCAATATTCCTCAACTGCAAGAAAGTCAACTACTAGATTCTAATTTACAGTAGTTGATGCAACTAGAGAAACTGCTACTATTGAATTAAGAGCTTCTAAACCTACAGCTACTAAACTATAGTCACTTTGACTAGTAACTCCTACTATTTCCAGAGTTGTTGTAAGAACATCTACTAGTTCATTTCCCGTAACTAGATCTAGAGAATTTCCTGTTGATTCATAAGCTTTCAAATGAGACTTTTTACGTTGATGCTATTGTTGTACTCCCATAGCTATAGTGGACAAGTCAAATATCATGGAAGCACGGAACTTCCTTGAAAGGGTAAGCACGAGGGAGTTAAGAAGTGCTTTCTCTTTCCTCTGAGAGAAGAGGTTGCATTCTTTCCTACTCTAGGTAGGTCTTAATTCACTTCAATACCTTGAACAGGGGAATTTGCCTATATAGTAGTTGCAGATCAAAGAAGAAGATAGTCGTGTCAAATAGCAGTTCTATTATCCTACTAGAGTAGCTGCTTAGTAGCTCTTCCAAGTAATCTTTCGAGTTACTCTTCAACGCCCCAGGCAACTGGTCGGGTTCCTTATTCGGATCCGGCTGGTGCTTGCTGGTTGTCCTTCTACTGAGTCTGGACTGGCCGCTATATCGTTCGCAAGAGAAGTGCTTTTACTTGTTCGGAAGTCTGGTTACTTGTCAACTGCTATCTATTTGAAGCAGTGTGGGGTATGCCTGCAACGGTACTATGCAGGAAACCCCGTGATAAAGGAGCAGATGACCGTTCCGGTCTCACTTACCCGCACAGGACTTCCCCGAATTATTCCAGCTTTTCACCGAAAAATAATCAGATCTAAAACGGAGAGGGCTGATAAGGTAGTCCAGCTTTACTTGTCTTGGTTTTCGTTGGCGAAGATTCTCAAACTAGCGAAGCCTATAACAAAGGCAACGTTTAGATCAATAACCAACCCTGATCACGATGAGGCGAGCTTTCGGAAAATGCAAGGCTTGATAAAGGAATACTTTCCTAAGATCAAGTCAAAGTATCTACCGTTTGTATACCGAATTCCTCTGAATAAGGGGTTTCGTTGGGTGCCTACCTGGAAAGCGATTCCTAACGATGACCGCATGTTCGGTCATGCGAAAGCAGTGCCTTCCATATTTACATCATTAACATATGAGGTGGCTTCTTTTGCAAGGGATGTGAAGTTTGTTAATTCCCGACAGGACGGTTTCTTTTCTCCAGGGATCCTGTTTCATAAAGCGGTCTTATGGCCGTTTGACTATACAGGGTCAACCAGGGTAGCGAATTTAGATCTTTCTAATTATGAAAGAGATCCTTTTGGGGTTGGGCATGTGTTCGAGAACTTGTCCTCCGCACTGGAAGGTGTTTATCTTCGTCCTGGAAGGCTATCAGAAGTGATTGAAGGGGGCAGCAAGCGCCGTATATTCGCAATAGGTAACTATATCAAACAGCGCTTGCTATATCCAGTACATGAGTGGGCTATGAAGGTATTATCCTTCATACCTATGGATGGTACGTTTTGTCAAGAACGTCCCATTGAACGGTTAGCCGCGATGGCTCGTGGTAGGGAGGATGCGCAAAGAATGAACGTATTCTCTTTTGATTTCAAGTCAGCAACTGACCGTTTTCCGTTGTCATTTATTTATGAAGTATTTTCATGCTTCTTTGGTCCGACAATGGCCTCATGTGTTGTCAATGGAACTCTAGGTTTGAACACCTTCGAGATCAACTCTTTATTATTTACCAAAAAGGGAACAAAGAGGGATCCGGTCTTGGTTAGTTTTACTCGGGGTCAACCATTGGGTTACTATGCTTCCTGGGCTCTTTTCGCGCTATCCCATCACTTTTTGGTATGGGTAGCGTCAGAACAGGCAACCCAGTCAGGAGCTAGGTTTGATCGGTATGCTCTTCTCGGTGATGACATAGTAATCGCTGATGCAAGAGTAGCAGGTAGATATCGTGATTTATTGGAGTCTTTAGGGGTTGATATTTCGAGCGATAAAACATTGATCTCGAATAACGGATCCTTAGAGTTTGCAAAGCGGTTTTATACAAAAGGTCTTTCGGTGGACCTTAGTCCCGTTTCAGCAAAAGCTGTCTTAATTATCCGATCTACTCTGGGTTTATGTCAGCTAGCGGAGAGGTATAAAATAACAAGAGTTTCTACCATTTTCCGTTTGGCAGGCGCTGGGTATCGAACCAGGGCCCGCTTACAGTCAAAGGCTTTATTATCAAAAAGATGGAGAAGGCTAATGGCTGTGGCGTCTAAACCGCCGATTAATGGTCGATGAAATTTGGAGTGGTGGATGGGGAGTGGAATGCCCCTTAATCCCTACGCCAAAGGAATAATAGTCGACTTAATGAGGAAGGCATTGAAGCCAAAAGAGATGAAACTGGTGCCGACCGAATTGACCTTAGAGGGCCAACGCGATAACTATGAATATACCTTATACCGGAGCTGGTTGTGCTCCTGGCTAGTTTGGTTGCAGTGGTATTGTAGTGTGGCTCTCAGCCCTGACCCGAGAATCGAGGATCTTCTCAAGGCACCTTTGGCTGAGACTTCATGGTGTCGCCGTACTTTCGATAACGATATGTATAAGTATGGTGTTCTATGGAAGGCTTACGATTTGGTGTTTGAGAAGTGGACCTTGAACATGTGTCCACCTTGTATTACTGGGCATGTGTTTCACCCTAACGGGTGGATATCCGGAGGGTTAAAAGGCGATGATTTCATTATGTCTCCTGTCGTCACCAAGCGATGGGAGGATAAGGACGACAAATATAAGAGTTACTCTTCAACTCTTGTTAATTCTACTACAGGAAATAAAGAATAATTAAGTAGCAGTGAAAGAAAATAGAGTCTTTCTAGTAATAGTAGCTGTTCCTACTAGCAGTTTACTTGCAGTAATAACCTTAATTGGTAGATAGAAAGCTGCTATTTCCTTTACAACTGCTGCTAATTCAATCTAAAAAGTATAATAGAGTTGTTGTGACTATTCTTTAATCTCGCTATGTTTCATTATATAGCTTTACTCAGTGGGTTCTATTTAAATATATACCTTTAAAAGGTCTTATTTATGCCTTTACAAAGTATACTATATTAGTAAACTACTTTAATAAGAGTTGAATAGTAAACAACTACTAAGTCAACTATTAGTACTTCTTGTTTAGTAGTACTTCGAAGTAATTACCGTTAGATTCCATCTCATTATTCGTAATGGTATCTACTCTTTGAAGGCTCCTATAGCTAAGGGTAGAGAGAGAAAACGAAATTACTACTACAGTAAACTAACTATATTAAACAACTCTTTCTATTTCATTTACAGCCTCGCCTGGATTCATTTCCTTTACTATCAGCTAGAGCTAGTCTTGAATCTCCTCTGAAGTTGAGAAATATTCCACAACTCCTGGAAAGGAAAGAGCAAAGGAAAGACTAGCTGCTTCGGAATCAAGGGCTGGAGCTCTAGTAACTCTTCCATCTGATGCTGGGGGAGTCAATTCTTAGGCCTATGTAGGAGTAGAAGGATTTAGTTGCAGCAGAAAGGGAAGGAAATGAATCAAATCAAGTCAATGAAAGACCTGTAAAAGAATCAGCTGTATCGGACTCAGAGTCAAGAGTGAAAGTTGCTATCAAGTAGCAGTTCAAAGGAAAGCATTCGTCCAGAGGAGGAAGGTCTTACAAGAGGGGGGTCCAATGTAATATTCCTTACAGTCAATTCTATCTTTAAAGTAGTTGTAGCTGGAAATTCGATCTTTCTAGTTACAGGAAATGCTCTAGTATCAGTAGTAGCTTCAACGTAAGGCTCCGAAGCAGGAACCATTTTAACAGAATCCTAAGAGCTGCTATTTCACAGGTAAAGAAGTAACTGCCTCACCTTTCAAAGCAATCTTTGCTGCTGGAAGGAAGGCTAGAATCTTCTTTCACAATCGCTTTCAAATGTGTCAAAGTCCTCTCGTCTACCGATCTCTCTCGTTCGACTTTAGCTACCCGTCCGATCACTTTCAGAGAATCAATCTGTCCAGCTTGAGGAATAGGAATTGAATGTTGATATGCCGGGGCACTCCAATGATTGATTGTGCAGCTAGCGACTAAGAGAAAAAGGGCACACGGACCGTACTCGATTAATGAGCCAGCCCTCTACACACACTATGGATTGTTGGTCCCCCGACCTATAAATGAATAAGGGGAAGGCAAGTCTCATTTGGTACTTTCTTCACGGCAAATAGAATTGGAGTTTTCCCGGCTGAATCAGAAAACAGGCCTTTTTCAATAAGATATGCTTTCCTACCTCTTTTCTTGCTCGTTAGCCTTCAAACTAAGAGAAAGCACTGCCTACGAAGCACTCCAATGGCTGAACTCTCAACGGCTAGAGGAAAGACTCGTTTATCAGCCTGGCAAGAGCACTATCCCATTTTCCTAAAATGTAAATAGTGGGCACTTTCTGGTCTAGCAATTGCCTGAATCTCAAGATGTTCTTCGAACCAATCATAGATTTTATTGAGATAGGTAAACCGAGGTACTCCCCTCTGAGAACCGTATATGAGAATTTCATCTCGTACGGCTCAAACAGCAAGAGAAACTAGAGAATTCACTTCTTTCAGATCCTACTACGGCTCTTGGCAAACAAAAGCCTAGTCTTGTTACACGCCTGGCGAGCGTTGCTCTTTATGGTCGGACGAATGAGAGCCTGGAAACTCACTAACTTCCTTTGCAAGCACGCATACTCTTACTATTAACATAACGATAGGAATGATGAACAGGCTAGGTACATGAGCCTTTCAGAGTCGTTAAAGGACATCAAGCCAAGCATTCGGCAACCACGAAGCCTCAATGTCAATCGAAGTCGGAACAGGCTTATGCAGAGATCGTCTCACAACTACGGAAGAGAGGGCTAAAGATTTTTTCAAAGGTTGTACTGGCCTTGAGCTAGTCTTTTATTCTCCCGAAGGAACTCCATTTTTTCAACTTGGACAACTGCTCTTTCTCTGACCCTTTCTTCTGTTTACGGAATTACTGATTGTATAATAGCGGCAGGGATGAGAGAGAAGATGGCACAAAAGATCAAACTGGGGCTGCACAACCTTTTTGATCAGTAAAGGGGGCACTAAATCAGCATGGAAGAAGACACTTGATGAATTTAGCATAAATATCTTTCAAAATAGAGTGTCAAAAGGTAGCAACTACTATCAGGTTCAAGCCTTAAAAGCAATGCTCTCTCTTTCTAAGAACTAAAGTAAAGGCATGCCTGATCCCAATGCAATGGCCGTTTCCTCATATTTTCTCTTTCTTTTCTATTCATTTCATTGCGTGGCTACAATCCTTTCATTCTGTTGGGGAAGCGATTCAGGATGAAGAACTTAGCGCATGACCAATTCCATTTCAACCACTTCCACTGCGGAATACGACTTCGGCAAATGAGAAAACTAGCACCAACGACCTACAACGCAACTGGAAATGCGTCACGCCTCGCCCACGGAGATCACTACTCTGGACTGGACAGACCACCACGGGATAGACCTCCTGAGGATGGGGACAGATACAGATCCAAGCCGGAGTAGTCCTCAACATCTCGTAGTAAATAAACAACACTCCATAACGGAAGAGCATTCTTTTTTAGACTTCATTTCTTTTTTGTTTTGGTTTCGCTGCACTTCCCCAGCTTGCTAAAACCTCTACTGCCTGTTCTGGTTTACATGTGAAATTAGGACTCGTGACTTAACACCACCCCCTATTCACTTGTTTAGTCAACCGGGAATGTAATATTTCAGCGCGGAGGCACATCCGGAACAGGTTTCGAGATAAGCCAATCGGTCTGCAAACAAGAGTTGGACAGCTTGACCCGCATTGCCTGATGGCTCGAGTAAGAGAGGCTCGATGAAATTGAGTATGCTTCACACATTCAGTCTTCTCCCTTACGTGATAGGGCTCTAAAGCCAAGTGCTTTCTTCAGTTACTACCCAACGACTTCGTTTTTTGCCCGAGTCCAGTGGCAATGAGGAAAGTGGTTGTAGCTCGCCAGTCACCCTAGCTTAAAAGAAGGAGTTTCAATGCTAAAGCTGATAGAGATCTTAGAGTTAGAGCAGGCACCTTTCTATAATATAAGGGAAGCTTGAAGAAAAAAACATGCTTGAGCCCATTCAAAAATATTAATATCATATCGATCAAGGCTGAACTTTAGTTTAATTGCAGCTAGTGGTTGAATTCCTTCCGCTAAGCGGTTGCGCTAAGTCTTCCTTGGCTTTCCTCCCCTCTCTAGCTTTTCTTTGAGATGAGCTTCCGGCTTTGAGCAGAGCCGGGAGCAGATACAGGATCAGAGAAAGACGTCCTTACTTTCCGAATAATAGGCTTTGGCGATTACACTTTCCATCCCTTAAAACATAGGGCTTGCGGAAAGAGTCGTTGAAGAAGCCGAGACCAGAGAGAGAAAGACGTCCCGTGGGTAGGGGGAAAGCTCAAACTTTCTTTAGCGGTTCGTAGGTACCTTATTTGATCTAATAAAGGGAGCTAGAATAGCATTCCCAAGCACTACCCTCAGTTGCTGCCCCAGGTCCATATAAAGCAGTCAATCTACCAGCAGAGAAAGGCTGTGCTTTGAGGAGCGCTCTTTTCATCCACAGAGGGCACAGGGAGTCAGTCTACAAGACAAGGGAATTAGGCCAAAGACTCTCTTTGGTGTACAGCTCACACCTAGTTCCTTATTCTC